>JAUJYS010004440.1:0-11966 GCA_033995665.1 Melogona broelemanni | reverse complement strand
TTTGTTTATCATTCCACCTTGTGTGGTGTTCTCGTTCATCTTCCAATCGTGCCGGTTCAACGAACTCTGTTTCTATTTTTTATTCCATTTTGATGAACATTTACGACGATCTAACTATTGTTATGGAGCAGTCTACCAACGTTTCTAGGAATTCTTCTTAGTCCAAGTGTCATACCTAGGTGGACATCTGAATAGACCTGAGCGAAGGTGTGATGTTCATTTTTATTCATTTTGAACTTTTATAATTTAAAATTTTTAAGTTTAACTACACACGTTAACACTCATGTCTGGGTATGACGTCTAGGCTAGGCAAAAGTGCCAGAAACGTTTGTAATTAATAACAAGCTCATAATAATAGTTTAGAGTATAACGATAGCGTTTCACTAACTAAAAACCTTCAGGTTTGCGGTGATTTTTAAAGGTAACATTTTGTGGTGGACTCGAGATATTCTTAACTTGTTTGCGTTAACCCCGCTTTGTTTAAACGCGTTTTCTGAGTCTACTGAAAACGCCTGAGGCGCTGAGTCTGGGCTGACCACAAGCTCGGTATCCGTGATTAATGCTGACGTGGGTGGTATCCGCGGGTCCACCGCCCTAATTATAACCGCTAACGGCTAACCCAAACGCCATTCCGCGTTTTGGTTTTCAGTTTCACCATGTTAAATAAATTGCAGGTCTACTCTGTGTTAACACCTCGTGGTAACGCGTTGCGTACTGGTTAGTCGTTAAATATTACCAACGAGCTTTGCATTTCCGTAGTCTTGACAAAGATAAATGGCCCGGAGGCTCGTTTTTCGTGTTTAAGAGAGAAGACGTGGCTTGCGTTGGCTTGATAAAGGAAATCGAGCCACATATGTTTACATGAGATATGTTATCCTGAGATCCTCCATCTATGCAGGAATTAATACATTGCAAGCATGAGCAAATCGATATCGGATGATATTACCGTCAGCTGGCGTTGCAGTCGCTTGCCAATGTGGCTGGAAAATCATCCCAAGAGGTGCCGTGTGGTGTAGTTGTTATCGTTTTATCTTACTAAACCCGTGATCACAGGTTTAATTTCCAAATGGAAGTAACAGGGGTTATGCCATTGGAAATTAATTCGGTACAAATTTTCCAGGATCTTTTCTATTTTTATCTGCCAGTGCTGACAAGTCTTGTCCATGCTCTTTGATGTGCCATGACAATTTTATGACCAGCTATCGGCCAAGCGTTGAAATAAATACCTGTATCTAAATACTAGATAATACAAACATGTTATTTTTTTTTAGAATAAACAGTGGTGCAACATACGAAATACATCCGAATTTGACAGTTGGCATAGTTCATTTTAAATTCTGCACGTGGCATAGCAGGATTTTTACTTAACTTCACATGCAGTGCAGAAATAATTAATAGAATGCATAAAATAAAGTGCATAAATAGAAATGAAAGCTTAGAAACTAAACTTTATTAATAGATGCTTCATAATTTGTTGGCATGTAGATGGCGCTGTTTTCCTACGCCCACGTGGGTCGCATTCGATTCTGTATTTGGTCTGGTGAGCTGAAACGGTTGTTTGTTCTCGATAGTGGGATAGAGTCAATATTGAGATGGCGGGGCCGCCGGGCGCATTTGCATTTTACCGGAAGTTGGCTTCAGACAGGAAGTTAGTTCTATTAGCTCTCTTTGTTGATAT
The DNA here is from genome assembly GCA_033995665.1 of Melogona broelemanni. NCBI lineage: Eukaryota > Metazoa > Arthropoda > Diplopoda > Chordeumatida > Chordeumatidae > Melogona > Melogona broelemanni. The sequence goes on along the minus strand of JAUJYS010004440.1, from coordinate 10,288 downwards.
TCGGGGCATCAAGAGTTACCAAGTTCGAGTTCGCCGAACATGACTTGGGAAGGAACGCGTTCCTTTTTTGAGAAACGGAGAAACGCCACGTTCCTTTAATTTTTGAGGAACGGGAACGGGAATGCGTTCCTTTTTCATCGGAGGAACGGTAACGGGAATGCGTTCTTTTTCAAAAGCAACGAACCCAACACTGCTTGTTATCGGCTCGCCTAAAACTTTAGCCAGACATTTTTGTACAAATAGGAACGAAGTCAATGGGGTGGAGCCGCTAACCGTGTGCCACTGCAGTCAAAATGCTTACGTCAGCGCCACCACCATATTAGCATTGGTGTTTGTACGCAAGCTTTAACAATAGATAAGACTTTTATAAACTTTAACTTTTATTAGCATAACGAAAGTATACCGACGACCGTCTGAACATGAGATTGATTGTATCCTTGACCTTCCCCCGCCCTGAATGAATTAATTACTTTTTCATTAATACAGGAGTACGAATACATTAAATGCGTCTAGTTCTTGATAGGGTTTTTTTATTCCTAATCACTGTAGTGAATATCACTACAGGAAATTCTGTATCCCTCGTGTCGCTGTGGCATTATGTGACGGGCACGTTTTCACCAATACCACAGGATCGTCGAATAAACATGAGTCTATGCCTGGAATTGAACCCTGGACCACCCGCACCGCCCGCATCGCAGTATGTGGCCATACCCACTGAGCTAGACGCAATTAGAGCTAGAATGCAATTAGACATACAAGCACTGTGTACAGTACTTGCATGCCTAATTGCATTTATCCATATACTGTTCAATAGGTCAAGGTTACCGAAATATGCCGTTGTTTTCTAACATAAGGCGTACGCGCCTCTAGCGCTCACACAAACTGTTTATTCAGTAATCGCTTTCAGTTTTTTTCTTCTTTTGTTAGGTCTTTTTTTTCCAGTTTCCAACTTTTTCTTCCATTCAGTCGCACATGATCGCGTCGATCAGCAAATAATGCTGACTCGCTCGAATCTGTTTACTCGTCGAAAAATGTCCCTCAAACAAAGAAAATGCATAATCACGCTCCACAATCCTAGACCGTCTATAGCCTTGGCAGATGGCTTAACCCCACCCCTTCTCTCCTCCCCCAATGACATTTCCATCCTTTGCCCGTTCATCCGCATATCGAAGCGTTTTCTCCGACTGAGTTGGCTCTCTTCACTTTTCCAAAGACCTTTTCTTGTTTGCATATCGTCGAATAAACGGAAATTAATCGCGAACAAAATGGGTCAAGCATTAGGCTGAGTAACTTAGCGGCGCATCGCTATCCTCTTGAGACCCTCCTTGCGCTTACATTTGATGGCACATCAACTTTTGTCTTAGCGACAACTTTGTTGAGAACCTTAGCAGTCAAACAAATGCAATGTTGGAATGTTCGATTGTTGATTAGTTATTCTGTTGACTCATGTACACGACTGCATTTGGAGTGCTGACCCCTGCTAAATTCGTGGAATAACTTCACCGCATGGCTTATCTGTGTGTACTGATGCCAACTTATTTGACGGTGGCGTTCTACGCGGAAAAGGAGAAAATTGTCCCCTGGATAATTAGTTGAACGGCTTCCGCGCGTGGCTTCGATGCTAGCGCAGATTGACAACTTATTATTGGTCTCTGATTTTGCCTATCTTTCTTGGAAAGTGGTTGCTGCGCCACCGGGCGCGTTATCCTTTTACATATTTCCCTGGCGGGACCAGATGAACGAGAGTTGCAGACTAATGGGCTAATTAATCAGGGTGATAACGCACGATTCCAAAGAAATCGAGCGTTATGTATGGTAATGGAGAAATGTGGAGTGCCCATAAAAATTGTACCGGAACCGATAGTCTAACAGGGCACCGCTTTGAATATACATATGCCGAAAACATCCTATTAAGACCCTGAATCCTAACCGAGTAGTTAATATGGACAGTATTGTTTCTGGTAACATTAAATTATAATCTCTTTGAAATCAACGATTAATTGGACCAATTGTCGTCTTTTCAACATATACGATGCCATAAATAGAAAATTGAAATTAGATTTACGATCAAAACAACGATAAATTGGCATAATTTCGTTAATCCTATAGAACAAAACAAAATTTAAACAAAGCTGTGTGCACAAATTCTTGCGCGCACAAAATCCAGAATGCTCTGCTGCAATGTCTCTGTGACGCAAAAGCCGCGCTTTGACGTCATTATAGTAGCAATATTCGAATGAAGCCTGTGAAAGTGCTGCCTGTCCTCGGACATGTTTAAGCGCTAGTGAAATATAAATTAGTTAATAAATATTTGCCAAACATTTATAAACACGAAAACCTATTATCCTCGCCCATACCTTATTTAAAAAATAATTAATGTTTAGAATCACACAAATTCGTTCTCGAATTGCACAACAGAATTGGAAAATCTATTTTACCGTTCATCTTACTATACATGTAAATCGATACAGCGAATTATTTTTCGAAACGTACTTTTCGAATGACCCTCCCTTTCTTGGTCACCTGACCACACGTAATATGGTGCGCATATGTGGGCGAAACACAAAGCTCTACTCGCAAGACTTAATTGCATTTGGGCTTCTTAATGGTATGAAAGCTCGCCGCCTTCATGTCACCTGTTAGTTCGCCCCGTGTTGCGGTGAGACCAACATATTTTTGGAACTAACTAACATGGTGCGGCCAAAGGGGACAGCTGCCTTAACGGTCGACCTTTACAACACGTACTCTTCCCATCCTTCACAACGCGTGTCTTCGGAACCCGCAACATAATTTTCGAAGAAGCTGAGAGACTATGCTTGCGGCGATTGCCAACTTTTACTTCGTCTATCAACATTCTTGTTGAAGTATACAGTCGCCGCCACTGGTTAGATGCCATGAAAGTAACTTCGGATCAAATTTTATTTTATAAGAACTGTTACGGGAAGCGAACATACCGCCACCTACTGGAAATAAATAATTATTAAGTTGAGTTTCGATCCTGAATGAGATTGGGTGTGTCCCTTATCTTCATCTATTGGTTTATGTAATTTCTGTTCATTTTCATAGTAATAATAGCCAGACGTACCATACCATTATTATAACTTGAGCTAAGTCTAAAGCTAGGCTCTTTAAAATTAGACGATATCATTTTTGGGCAAACTATTGTTTCATACAAGGCTATAACTATGCAACCTTTGGCCGCTTTTGTTCATTATACTTCATTGCACGGAGATAAACGTTGTGAACAGAGCTGCTTCTGTCTTTGCTGAAATCCCAATCTGTTGACATTCATATTTTAAATTAGCGGAACGTTTTTTGCATGGGAAGCGAGCTCGTTACAACGAGGATTTTCCCTAATTGCTGCCCGAATGCGCGCCACGCGTTCCTTGCTGGAAGCGATTAAGGACCGTCTAATCGCTTCTCTCGATGTAGCCCCTCTAAATAATTACCAAGGACTGGCTTGTGTGGCCTTCATGTCGGAAGATTTCTCATTTACTAAATAACTATATCTTGCAAAGTGCTTTCTTGGCTCGAAGTTGTTTGAACGATGAAATGAGCGCATATTCCTTGAGGAATACACATGCATATTTACCTCACCTAGATTAATACCGGGCGCAACGCCCACTAGGCGTCACCCCTGAGGTTCTATTAGGGAGTCCAAAGCTTAGGGGTGGATCCTTCAGCCTGGCTATTCCAGCTGCCATTCCCCTTCCCTTCCTTTCCCTGTCCCTCACATATATCCATAGAGACACGAGGGTGCAGTAATCCTGTAGTATACATAAATACATAGAAATCTATTATGAGTGATTTAAAATCTACGTGCGAGGTACGGATTCGACCAGCGATAGATAAAATTTGTTGAGCGTCTTTTAGCGTCAAATGCTTAGCCCATTGACGTGGATTAATTGAGCTGGTTGAAGCCTTCGTGGTGTAGGTCAATTCTTCTCGAACTGAGAAACGAGAGGTTTCATTATAATTTGTTGGGATTGTAGCGCCATTTAGCGCCTTTCCAGGCTTTGGATACCCCGGTTCCGGCAGAATCATCCATTGTTTCCATTCAGTCAGCAACCGAGCCAGCTTAGAATACGCACATAGACCGATTAAATACTAAAATATATTGTTCGGAAGGCTTGGCTGGGTCGGTGTGGATGGGGGATCCCGTTTTAATTGTCCAGTAATTGGCGGAAATGAACGTGTGTGATGAAGGATGGTTATCTATGCGCTCCTGCGTGTAACATCCCCCCACGATAATTGCCCCCGGGATTTATCTAGTGTGGATATGGGCGATCAATGGTGCCTTGGCTCGCGGCTAATTGCGGATAATTTTTGGCCGTGATTTACGTCGCCAAAAGCCGCGTGAGGAGGATGGGGGAATGCGTGGTCGATCGCGTAACGCGTGATTCCCGCTGGACCGCTAGTCTCTCGCTACTGGATTTGCGGAGTCGACGCCTGCGATTTGTTGGTATCAAAATTGTGCGTTGCGGAGGACGACTTGTCTAAGCGTTGGTCTCAGGACTGTCGTTATTTTGGTTGTCTGAACGATGTAAAGTTTTGGCCAGATAATTCATAATATTTTCTCTGAATTTTGAACAGGAGTACTAGGATCCCAGTCGAAGCACTCTTTCTTTGAGCGTGCTCAAGATAAACGGACATGTTCCGGAACGGGGACCGAAAAGTAAGACTTGGCCTTCCAGATCGCCGGCGCTATCCCGAAATACAGATCGTGTTGCCAAAAAGCTAAACGCGCCTTTCTGTCGTACATTTCAAATACTTGGGCACATTTGAGATGGGCGAATACAACCTACGAACGTATGAATGGTTGAAAGTTATGAGATGTCGTTTACGAGCAAGTCAATGCTTGATCAAACCACGCAAAAGCACGCTTGAGTTAAGTATTCTTTGTCAGTTCGACTGGAGTATTTTTCGATTAAAGTTTGCATTTTTCGCGTCTCCATTAGTGCTCAATAGGGTGAGGAAAAATTCGCTCCATTTTCAGGTGCCTCTCACATTAACCCAGCTCTCTGCCTGATCGTAAGCGTTCCAATAGGGGTGTGACTTCCCGTCCCATATTTATTAATCGCGATCGAACGACAACGGCCATCCTCATTTTATGGTCGACTTCCTTTAGGATGCGTGCTGCGATCGAGCACCAATGACAGAAAGCGCAAGCTCACTAGACTTCGATAGGAACACGCCTTTTGCCTGTTCAAGGAACAGGCGAGCACTGGTCAGTTGGTCATCGGCTAAGCGCAGACCCCTCTCACAGAATGACAACATGCACAAAATTTGATAGACAATTTCAGATTTTTAAGTTGCATGCTAGCGGCAACTGGCGGCCACTGGCGTAAGCTACGAACAACTGTTCCAGACGGCAAAAATCAATTAAAAAATACCCAGTTTCTTTCGCAAAACAATACGTATGATTTGCGGAGGAATCTATATATCCTCCTAGCGCTATCTTGTAAACCTTGCGATTATAGGCATAATCTGTAGTAGACGGATACGCTAACATGATATTTATCGGTATGTGTGCTAAAGCGTGTATTCGATGGATTCGGCCCACTTTTCTTCCGAGATATTTCGCTTTCTTTTGAGGTTCTTGAACGTCTTTCTTTTGTACATGGTGTTATTCCCTCATCCGAACATTCCGAAACCAATTTTTTCTCTTATCACCCGTGGTGGTGGTGGTGGTCCCACCGACTTCGTGGAAAAATGCTCCCCTCTCCATTTTTTATCCCGTTCACTTTAGGGCTTTTCTTAATCGGCGGCCCCCATGCTGACTTTTACGACGACGGCCAGTTGGTATTTCAGTCGAAGCTTAGGCTAATGTCCCGGCCAAGCCCACCAGTATACGTTTTTTCGTGTTATTTTTCTCTCTATCCGGCGGGCCCAGGAAAGAAAACGTGATTGTTCCGCCTATTAGGTCGTGGAACCCGGCATGTTGGATACGCCATCCATCCATATCCCAGATAAGGGTTCAGTTCTGGGATAGTGGTTGGTTTAGCGAGATTAAATTCCGGAGGGTCATCTTTTCTCTGCCAACACATCTCTTTCGTCTTCTTCCCCCACCCTGCCATCGCTTTTGCATTGACATTATCGGAACAGGTCGGTCGTTGTTAGCAGTGTTCGGTTCGTTCCTTTTTAAATGGAACCGGTTCCAGTTCCCCTTCCTCTGATGTTCCTCTGATGAAAATAGGAACCAGCTCCCGTTCCAGTTCCTACAGAAATGAAAAGGAACCTTAAACGTTTCCGTTTCTTTGATAAAAAAAAATATTTATGAAAAGTTGCCGAGTGGTATATTGGTAATGTTCACATTTTTTGTTTTCGTTTGATTGTGATCATGATGACGCCAAATAGAGATGTGCGGGAACTGATCAAAAAGGACATATACCGATTTGCAATCCAACTAACAGGAATTATCTTGTAACGTAGCATATGGGTATTACCTCACGCTATGAAACAGTGATTGACCGCACCCCTGTATAAACGCTACCCATCTCCATGCGCTGATCTCTTAATGGCAAAAGTACGTACGAATCTGTTTTCGACTGTTGACATGTTTCTTTTGTTTTACGGCGTTGGGAATGGCCTATTATGCCTTCTTTTACTTCCCTCCTTCACTAGGCCAGGGTGGGCTTACGTAGACATATACTGCTATTGTTTATGACTGGCACAATGAAAAAGGATTACACAAAAACAAAAAAGGATACTCAAGAAAAGAAATTTCCCTGAAACGTTCCCTGAAATGTTACCATTACACAATTGTTCATTCAAAAGGCAGAACAGATTGAGATTGAATAGAGAAAAACAGATTAAACGTAAATAACATCAGCGATTTTAAAGTCCGATAGTAAGACACTTTTAATCCGTCAGGTATAGAGGAGATAGATTGAGATTGGCATAATTGTAATTATAAGATTACGTTTTTAAATATTTCTCTCAGAAGTATTGTACTTTTACTTATTAAGTAATTTTCTAGCAGATTCATCTTCTAATAGTTGTTACTGCAAAAGGTCAAATAATGAGAGGGGAAAGGCCTGCGAACTTCCAAAACAAACATTTTCAAATCCTTAAAAATCTTTTTGTGTCTGAAAATTGCGTGACGCTTGTTTTGTTTTGCCTGCCTTATATAATCCGCGATATTTTTTTGTACTTTTCGTTTTCAACGAGGCCAGCTTCTAGGTAAAATAGTATTCTTGCATCTTTTTACTGCAACAAGAATTTCTTCAATCAAACAACTCTAACAGAATCTGCTTCCTGAATGATGTTAAGATTTCTGATATTTTTTGGCAGATCAACATGTACCATTTTGCGTGTACTTAGCTGCGTGTACTTAGCTGCTTTCATAAATATTTTATCTTGCCGTTTTCGTTCCTAAATAATTAAGGATACATTTTTTCATCGTTCATTTCAATATTTTATCTGATAGTCAAAATCCTTACGGTTGAGCTGGCATGTTTGAATCGCTCTGTTGGTCTCACTAGATCGATTCCGCGTTTTTATATTCGATATTTTGGTTTATGGCGAAGGGGGTAGAAATTCTTCGAAATGCGTTTCACTTTAGTGTCTCTGGTACAAAATAGTTTTTCCCTCCGAGTTTTGGGATCCTCCAGATTACGATGGTCCAAATGGCCTTTTTCTGTTTTTGTTTTTGTCCTCGCGGATCTGCGTTCGCTTATCTGGTTTCGTATATATGCTGCACCCGTATCAGTTCGTTACTCCTCGCGGAATCAAATGATAGATACTGTCAATAATATACCACGCCGTCGAGTTCTAACCTCTTGCCTGAAGTCATTAATGACAACATACATACGTACAGTGGTTGGACAAAATAACGGAAACATCTTTATAAGTTGTACAAACAGATATCTTTCCATTATTTTGTCCAACCCCTGTATATGGTCGGTTGCTGATATGGATGAGTGGCATTTTATAGCCGTGTGTTCAGTCATCTGGAACGAATTTTTGATCTGAGTCGATGGACAAGTGTAGTGGAAATAAATGCAAACATTTAAATGCCAGTTCTACTGCTGAAGTAGCCAACAATACGCGAAGCTAAGAGTATAGAAAATATATTCACTCGTATATTGTACATCTGTAGTTGGTGATTTGAGCCGAAATTGAAAGCATCTAATATATCCTCTCTAGAACGCCATAACTTATCTTTAGAGATCAAAAATGCAACTCATTTGCGTTCTGTCAATTCCAAACCCGTTCTGTATATATGTGATTTAAATTGAAACGATGGTCATATAAGAGCAGTGACTACGCAGCGGTCTTGGGTTCGATTCCCGAGGCGGGCCCCTCGTTTATTCGATCGCGGGGTACTGGTTACCATGTCACCCCTCAGTGTCATAGCACCACGAGGGTTACATTATTTTCTTTAGTGTTATTTTCTTCAATGATTATAAAAAATGAAGGCGTCAATTTTTCGGTTTTTATTTCAATCTTATTGCACTACTATGCACATCCAGACTATTAAATCCGCTACATCCCCTGTACATGACAGTCATTGTAACACACGCCGAAAATCGAACCCGGGACAGTCGCACCACAAGCTTATCTCTCAACCAGCTGAGCTACAACTGGGTCGCACAAGCCATTGAAATCGAGAATATTGGATGTTGAAGCGCTGCAAAGGACCTCTTGGAGCTTGTTGCCGTTGAGAATCGGATCAGATTTTAGCGCTTTTTCCGTTGAGAGTTTTGTCCATCTATGGTGTCGGTCAGAACAATATTGTCGTTTCAAACTTAAAAATCCGGGGCTCTCTCGTAAATATATGTGTATCACCACCACCAAAGAACAGTCACTGGTACTGAATTTCCTCGGTGAAAGACGACCGTGATGGTTTTGTGGAGTGTCGATGGTCGACGGGCCATTCAGCCGGTCAAGTGTTTGACATTCACTCGAGTCTGGCGAAACGCTTTTCTTCTTCATTTTTTTATTTTCTTTATTTGCTATTTTATCTGCGTGCAAAGCCCTCGAGTCGCTCGTAAACTCTGGCCGTTTGGAGTCCAGCGGATAAAAAACTGACCCGACACACAATCGCCAACTTTTTTATAGTCTATTTGGCGATGATGATGGCCAGTGGGTACCAGCAACAAATTCTTGTTTTACAAGCTCGTTCTATTTTTGCGTCCTCCTAAGTACGAATGGACGCACATATTTTGTTCACACGAAGCTATGTTTGTTGGCGGTTGAAATATTTTTTAACTTGTTGTTAAGAAGACTCGGTAACTTTTTTCTGTCTCATAGTCCTGGGGGCGGACTGATAATTTTGCCTAATCTAGGCTTCATATCTGGTTCTTTAACGTGTACCCGACAACGTACAGGTTGACGTCCTACGACTTTACTCATTTCCGAAAAATTGCGATATGTCTCGTTTGGCACTTGAACCCGTGATCATGGGTGTATTGGTCCTGCGCGCAAATAGTATTAGAAGATTACTGGACTTTAAAAAATCTGGCCGCCGTGAGCTCAAGATGTGTGAATCGTAGGTTTAACCAGAGTTTTATGTGCCAGGATGTTTACGTTTTTTAGACATATTTACGAAAAAAGGAAATTCAGGAAATTCTGCCAATTTATGCTTGGATCTCAGCAGGATTTTACAAGTGTATAGAGTGGACTAGTTAAAAAATTAATTATCTTCAAGTAGAACGGCTTCAACCATAAGTGAAGTGCTGATATAGATGCTTCTTTTCAACTTCTTCGATGACGAGGGCTAAAAATTGGGTGGAAAATAGCATTGCATCCTTGCATCACTACATTAGAACAACAATATTAATAAAATAGGAAGTGTCTTTCCAACTTCTAAATTATTGATGATTGTGTTTCAAAGAACAGGAATGGTTTTTATTGAGCATGAAAAATAAATGATATATTTTTCTGTCCAGGTCTTTTTTTATTATTGAAGCCATGCAGCCTATTCGTTCAGTTTCAACTGTGTTAGTTGGTATCAGAGCCTTGGCCTTGAAATCTAATTTTGTTTAGTCTGGGTCTGGTTTAGTCGGAGTTTTGTGCTGGGCTGTATTTCCGTTTAGATATGAAAATGTTTTTCAGCAACTTTTTTTTTACCGAACAAAAAATAGCTATTTGTTTATTTATTCCTGAAGTGCTGATCACCTAGATGCTTGTCTGAATAGAGAAAAAAATCGGAAAGCTTTTAAGATGGTTCCCAGAAAAGGTTGAGTAAGTGACTGTTATCTTTGGCTACCGGTGGCTCAGTGGGTATGGGGACATGCTACGAAGCCAACGGTCCCGGGTTCGATTCCCGGCGCAGGCTTTCGTT
>JAUJYS010004439.1:0-11967 GCA_033995665.1 Melogona broelemanni | reverse complement strand
TAGGGGTGGATCCTGCAGTCTGGCTATTCCAGCTGCATCCCTCTTCCCTTCCCTTCCCTGACCCTCACATATCTCCATAGAGACACGAGGGTGCAGTATTCCTGTAGTGCACAAGGCGCTCGGTGAAATAAAAAAATGAAAAAACTGTTATATTTCGTAGTTAAGTATTATAATACTAATTTTAATATCGGTAGTGTAGTGGTGAGCGTTCTCGTTCTTTCATGACAACGTCGGCGAGCTCCCAGACGTGCCCACAATCTCAAGCCCAATTAAAATACCCTGAGCACGCTCAAGAAAAAAAAACCACTTCAACAAGGGTGTAACTAAATGTGGTGGTTGAAGCAAGGATTTTCGCCTTATTTTCCGATGAGTTTGTGAGTTTCCATCTTCCACCACCAGTCGGCGTAAAAAGCAATAAGATCACGACACATCAAATGACAATAGATCCAGTACGGCTGAAATGTTTTTGTGGATTTTCCCCGCGTTTCCTTTTTTATTAATTGCTTGCTTCTGTGCACATTTCCGAGTGTGGTATGGTAGCACGCGCAAATGGGGCTTGCACCAAAGCGAGAGAAGTTGGGCGTAAAACTAGCACGAGCGGTTGACGGAGGAAGGGGGGGGGGTAGATGGGGACGACAGGGTTGTTTTTAGCACGCGCCCGACACACATATGGGGGGTGCGGTCGGTGCTGGACGCAGTTCGAGCGGAAGGGGTCGCCCCAGTCGCCACCAAGCGAACCGCGACGGTGGCGGCCTCTACAAAAACCCGTCCTTCGACCCGTGACACGCGCCCTTCAAGACATCTATGGCCGGGGCCGGATTCGGCTATCAGTACAATGCAATACGGTACAACAAACTCGTAATTCCGCTTTGCCTGAGAGAGATGTGAATAACCTTTTTCATTTGTTCTGCTTTCGTCTACAAGTCAATAGCACTACAAGAGACTCTGTACCCCCGTGCTGCAACGACAATGTCTGAGAAGGTGTGTAAACGACATGGAACGCCGAGAATCGAACCCGGGACCGTCGCTACACAGTCGCTCGCAATACCGACTGGACTACGACGAGACGAAATGTAACACGCAATATTTAAATATTATTTTATTCACCGACGAAGAAGGCGTCACAGCCAAAAGCTCGTGTATTTGTTTCCTCTGTACCTGACGGATTAAAAGTGTCTTAGTATCGGACTTAAAAATCGCTGATTTTATTTACGTTTAATCAGTTTTTCTCAATTAATATTTAAATAGTTTCTTGCACATTTTTGTACTTACATTTTTTTTTTTTTTAATTCACCGTATTTGGTGACCAAATCTAGTTCTCGCTAAATTGCACATTGGCTCAATCCGGCCCTCCTCTGGAGGTGGATTCGGGGAAAGAAAGATTAAGAAATGTGGCGACAGGAGGAGGGGGTTGTACAAGGAGAAACGGTGGGGTGAAAACGACGCGGAAAAGAAAACCAGCCTCCTTCACGGTAAAGGAGACCAACGACACACACACGCGGGCGAAAGAAAAATCTCCACCCGACATGTCTCAGCTTTGACGGTGGGGTTGGGACGCGGAAAGAGAGCGGACCGAAAGCGTGTAGTTCAGAAATGATTAATAACTTTACATAATTTAAGCTCGCAATTGGAAAACGCATATTTAGGCGCAGGCGGCGCGAGGTGTGGGTGGGTGAGTGGGTGGGATGGGGTGTGTACCCCTAGCAGATGTCGCCGCCACGAAGGGTTGGCAACTTTCTCTCTTCGCGACGATGAAGAAATTTGGGGGTGGGGCTGATAAGCGGGTGGTGAGGTGATGTGGCTGGCGTACTCTCCTGAGGCCCGGAATTTCAAGACATTTGTCATAATCGGTTAAAATGTGCTTGGCTGAAGCTTTTTGGAATTTGATATACATTGAAAAATTAGATTAAAAATTAAAAATTTGATATATTTATCACAAACGAAAAGCATGTTATTATTTAGATTCAAAAATTAAAAATTGGAAATGATTATCACGAGGCAAGAATATATTTTAAAAGCGTTGGACAAACTCAAGCGTCATTTTGATGTTGTCAAACGCTTTCGCTAATTATAACAAGGCAAGAACATATAATAATATATTTTTTTTTATGTTCTTTCCTTGTTATAATTTCTTTTTTCAACGCCCGATCTTGCCTAAGGAACTGTGGTTTTAGAAATTCTTTGAGCTACACATTTTTTTATCTCGTTATCCTGCCTACCAGTAAAATAGTAAAAACAAAACTGCATTTGGTCAAAAATATGACAAAATATTTAATATTTTCATATTCTGATACCTATACGAGTATTAAAATAATTGTAAAGCAAATTCTTTCTTTCGTGTTATTATGCATTATGTTCGCTCACAGTCCAACAACCAGCTACATTTCTACATCCTACATCCTACATTTTTTCACTGATTAATTTACACGATGAATTTCGCGAGCTAGCTAGCTGTTGATGTCGAACCATATCAGGTCTTAGGAAGAACCAAGCGGGCGTGCAGGAGAAACAGCAGGATGGAGACGAAAAGGGAAAAATTGCCACCATGTGTAACTACGATTCCAGCTGTGACAAATTTCCCCCATACCTCGAGTAGCGAATTTTAAGTGTCTTATGGGTTTTCTTTTTAAGATGTGTAAGCCTCGGCGATATGCCTGGAAGAAAATAAGCCTGCTGACAATCTATAAGAAAACAGCCCAAGGCATTTTATTTGGTTATGACAAAGCTAGAATGTTTCGGAATGATTTTATTTATCAAATTGAATCCTCTGCACCATTACTTATTTGCCATGGAACCGTTGTGTTTGATGCTTTTCGACATTCGTTCATGTTTGAATTGCTTATTCTATCAACTTGCAAGTCACACGTGATGTTTTGCCCATTGTGATTGTTTACAATTTTTCGTTGAAAACAAACCTTTTCACTGTCATTTGAAATGATAATTCAAATGTTAGGTGTGCTGTGTAAATGGTATGTTTATTTATTTTCATATAATGGTCATTTAAATATGGCGTGGAGAAAGAGAGCAAAATACTCTTTGACAAATAAAACAAACTTTCAAATTTGAAAGCTAACTTTGACAGTAACATGGGGATGGAAACTATCGATCTATCCTTTCATAGATCGGTTGCCTTTTCCCAGAAACAAAATGGCCACCAAATCGCGCATGCGCATAACGGTCCAATCCGCTGCTTAACCCGTCTCTGGTAGCGGGCAATATATTTTGAGTGCCACTTGTCGAGAGAGAGAGACTAAAAATGCAGCCTCGCCTCTAAGACAGCGCCTCCCCGCAGCAAAACGTCACATTAGGCAACGATTAATGACCATAATGACGTGCTCGCTTGACATTTTCCTGTGTCGGATCTTTGTAAGCCTACGTTCGCCTTTGCTCGCAGCAGAGAACATCTTCCTCGCCTACACACTCTCTTTCCCGTCTGTTGCGCCTTACTTGATCCGCTGTTACTACCGTTCGAACCCTACCTCGTTGCACAACCGTCTTTCCCCCCTCAACACCACCAGCCAAATCCATCGACCAAGATGCGGACAAATGCAAATCCCCGCTAACGACTGGGAATTAGGCCTCCTCCCCCTTACTCGTACAAAAAACGTGAGGCGCACAGCGACAGCGGCACTTAGGTAACCTCAGTAATTGTTTCACTTTAGCCATATGGATTTTTGCACTGCCAGCAGAACTGGTCGACCCGCGTGCACGCGCTAGCCTAACCTAGATAGAGCTCAGTAATCTCCATTACGTAACATTCATTTACAAGTAATTAAGTATAATAACTTTAACTAGACTTTGTTAACTTGTGACATGCACCAGCATTATATGTTCATAAATGAAATGATGAACAATAAAATTAATCCGAAGATTGGATTGGCCACCTGACCAGAATATCGGATTTATTTTCTAATTTTTCATACAACGATTCAAATAATTCACTATTAAAATGAAAGTTCGAAATAACGTGTATTTTTATTTACAAGTTTGTAAGCTTGCAAAATAACTTGCTGCAGTTGAGAATGCGCCCGACTTTCAATTCTCACGAAAGGAAATTATTTGTCACTAGTGTCTCTGTCGTCGCTTTTCGTTTCGTGATCTCAAATGACACAGACTTGACAAATCGAGGGATCACATGTGACGGGTGGGGGTGGGAGGTCAAGAGGATGGCGTAACTGTAGCAATTCTCCAGCGTTATGTTTGCAAACGTCAGCTGAGAAGATTCTGTTTTTCTCCTCTCTGGAGTATAATCACTTATGAAAAGCTCCTTTTGCTTCTGGGCGAAAAACCTTCAGCCCCTCTAGAGACGTTAACGCCAGAGATTTACTAAGTAGGGATTTCTCTTCTCGCCTCTGCTGAATCGAACCGTCCGTCACCGACGTACACATTTCTTTTTCACTTTTATTTTTTTGTTATTGTTTTTATGCCTATTTTTTGTTGGTGCTGTGGCTCTTTCGTTAGAGAGAATAAACAAGAGACAGGATTTCAACTCGTACTTGAAAAATAAAAGGAATGCTTATTTATTTGCTTGTTCGGTTATTTCGGTTATTCCCTTATTTATTCGATGGAATTTTGGTATTTAATGTCAAGATATTCAAAAGTATTTTATATTTAATTCCACAATCGAAAATATGCCGCACTTTCAAATAAAACAACAAAATAGTAGTAGTAATAATAATTGCGAAAGTTTGGGCTGTTTGCCGTATGGCGGCACCCCACCATTGGCAGTAGCGTTCCTAGCGAGCGCCAAAGAAAACATAGTTCTATCAGCAATCAAACGACGAGCTTGCATACGGCAATTGCTTCAGCCAAATTAATAGATTTTAAAGTGTTCAGAGCAAGTGTTAAATGCTAGAACTTGTGTACCTAATGTCGGAATGCACCTAGATCATCTGTAAAGTGAGTAAATGAACTTTAGGGTCATACAAATAACCAAACAGTGGGTTTGAGTTAGGCCTAACCACGCCCAAATAAAAAGAACGCCACTCAGCACCCTCTGAATAGAAGGCCCAACCTCAAACAAAACAACAAGGAGGCCTTCCATTAAAGATGTTTACCAGCTACAACCAGTGCAACCGAAAAGGAAACTTTGTGAATGGAATTGAACCGGAGAATAAGAAGATTCGGCAAGGATTCCAAGGCCAACAAGAGTATCTGCAAATATTGTAAGTTGAACTTTTATTCTGACACAATAATTTTTATTTATTTAGTCCCGATGACTGTAGAGAATCAGGAGATTATGCACCTCTCGTGTCGTTACGGTAATATGAGAGGGGCACATTTTCACCAGTACTCCAGTATCGAATAAATGAGAACCCGCGTCGGGAATCGAACCCGGGACCGCCCGCACCGCAGGCGGTCGCAATACCCACTGGGTTAGATAGTAATTTTTTTACAGAACTTGTCTCCACGATGAAATTACCAATAGTTTAGCCACCCTGTATTTCGCTACGTCATTTGAACGATTCGGAATTTGCGATTGATGCCAAGAATTGATCGCCACATTCTCACGCGCCTCTAGACTAGTGATCTAACACCACTACCGCGTCGCACACAGAAAAACCAATCTACCAAGAAGCAAACAAGGGGCGAAGTGAAATAATGGATGATCGGTAAACATGGCCGTAGCAGGCCGCGTCCAAAAAGCCTAAGACCTTAAAGGCGTCATAGAGCAGCTCAGTTCCATCCCTTTAGATGCACCCCCGTTGCCTCCAGCATACATTCACACACATACACGTATATAGAATTGCAGACAAGTTTGTCTGATGTATGTAACAGCTAAAATCATCTCGAGGGAGGAGAGACGAAAAAAAAATATTTATCACTCATAAGCTTACAGTTTAAATCCTTAAAAGAAATGTTACAACTTTAGGCGATTTTTTTTTATTCTCCACACCCCGTGTCCTCTTTTTCTTCGAGTGTGTGTACCAAATAAATGTCCGTATAAAACCCTTAACACTTCTTTTCGTGCAAGCAAAGCAAAGAGAGCGAGCGAGCGCCGAAAAAAATGAGACCGAGTGACAAGTAAGATCTAGAAATTTCTCAGAAGCGGTCCGAAAAGAAAAAGAAAAAGAAAAAAGTTTTAAAGATTTCCGATGATCATAGAGTGGGACAGGCCATCAGCATCAATCTTATGTGCTGCTGACGCTTGCTTTGCCTCCTTCACATGTGGCTCGCTTTATGCATCATCCCATGTACAATCACTTTAAAAAAGGGTGGGCGAAAAATAATCTCCGCCATTTTGGTGCTGGGTACCAGCTGCTTCTGCTTACTCGGGCTATCATAATCTCGGATGGTACCGATGTTACTCTGAAATATGACATCAAGCTGCTTCGAAAAACCCCAAAATACTAATGTCAAAGAGAAATGATAGGCTATCCACACCGACAGAATTTAGACAAATTGTCCGTCCCTGTTGGTCCTGTGGTTTCGATTCTGATTCAACATGTATCACAATTTAGCTTATGTGGTGGGTACACACTCAATACAAAAAGAAAAATATATTTTTTTAAATATGTACGAAAGAAAGAAGACGTTTTTGCTGGTTAATCTCCATGTGTATAGGTATAAATGATGTATAAAATCAAATTTAAGTTAACAAATTCTGATCACAAACCAATCACCAAGATTGTAAGCTATTTGCATCTTGACAATTGCGTGAAGCTAATTTTTTGACATATTAATTCCTTGTATAAATTACATTATATTGTATCAATTTCTTACATTATTTTCTGGAGTTTGCTATTACCACCTCTACTAACCTTCCTCCATTGTTGTCCAAAAGCAACTATTGCACAATTTATACTGCGCATATTAATCCATTCTAAGCTTTACCTTAATGCTGAGGTCATTGGCAGGTACTCGTACGTTACATCATTGCACGAGCGTTGTGACGTCACCCAGTGGTGTGTGTAACGTGTACCCAGCCAGTTCGAGCACAAACACCGTTGACAGCACGCTATTTGTATCTTTTCACTTTCAATTTACCGAATAAATAGGAAAAATATTCATGGTTGCGAAGCACGTACGTTTATAAGGCCACAACCGGAATACATTTATATATATACATGTATATATGTAGAAAAGCAAAAGAAAAAAAAAAGCCGTACGACTGCCATTATGCCGTTCACAGCACCGTGAATTCTGATTCACCGAACATCGCAGACCTGCATTCCACGACGCTGGAGCAGACTCGCGAGCATAAAAAAATACAATTTCGGCTTTTGCGAAAAACCATGCCGCACACTTTCTGGCTTACATTTTTAGGTACGTGCAACGCTCTTGCATTTGGTCACTCTAAACTAGCCTAGGAGTTACCATAAAAAATAACTATGCATTTACATGTACAAGTAAAAATCATTGTGATAAATATTTTCTCTAATTTTCGATATGTTGTAGCATAATAATTAAAAAAATTCACGTAGTCTAATATTTTATAAAACATATTTATGCACGCAATTTCCATACTTTCCAATAACGTTTGTCGTAGCTCAATGGTTGAGCACCTGCTATGTGTGCGGCGGTCTCTGGTTCGACTCACTTCTCGTTCTTTCATTATTCGATCATGAGATACTGGTTAAAATGTGCCACTATACAATTGCCCAAGATATTACAGGGGCACAGTATCTCATGTTGTGATATTCACTTCAGTGATGACGATCATTGATTGCCATTAATGAATAATATTAATAACTTTAAATTTATTAAAAAATATACAGATTGTATTTCTAAATTACAGTAGTATTAAAAAACCATTAACTCTTTATAAACCGGATTTTGACATTGAAAAAATAATTTTAAATGGTTTATGTAACCACAATAACATGTTGTAGTTTGTCATTTCAAACTGAGATTTTCTGTTAATTTGCATCTTTGCTCTTATTTCAATGTTATCGTTACTACGGTAGGGAAGGGCTAGTGTGGACCGGTGCAAAAGCGCTATTGCTTGTCGCATTTCAATTGCGCGGTCTAGGATTGACGACTTGCGCACAAATCTCTGTGGATCACCGCGGTGCAAGTTGTCTTTGTCATAAAAAACAATTTTAAGTTTTCTGGTTCTGAGAGTCCCACAAACATGCGTCGAAGACGTACCTGAACATTTCGAGCGCAATTGCGTTTTTAGCATTTTAATGCGTGGCATGTGTTTCTATGTGGGCCCGTTCGATACAGGTCGGTTCCCGAAAATATATTTTATCTCGCTGTTTATAAGCGGAGATCTTAAGCAATTTAAACTTTACTGCTCATTGCTAGTATCTCTTGCTTGGTAGGGTGAAACATATCTGTGAAAATCTTGCTATGTTGACTATTGAATCAAGTTCAAGATCGATTAATAACGATTACTACGATTAATAACCATATCCAAGAAAGTACAAATTTGAATTTAAAGGGGAATATCCTACTATACACATTAAATACGGCAACCTGTTTTCTTACAATAAATTTCATCATGCAACTGCCATTATATTGAATTAACCCCCCAAATTGTTAAATTTATCGCTACTAAACAAAAGTATAAAAATGTGTGGAAACTCTCGCACACAATATTTAGGGAAATTATAGTAGGTGGGCAAACCACCAACATTAGCTTGTATATGCATAGGAAATGCACGAACAAAAGGTAAAAAAATAATGGATCTATAATTTGTATCCGTGTTATAATTTTAAACTTCTATGTAATTAGCTATTTAATTACAATATTAACGTAAACATGATGCGTGAATTAATAATTATTGAATCGTAATTTACTGTGCAAATCGGTAATTGCAGATCATTGAATTTGTAATTTAATCTATGAAATATATATTGTTGAAATACAGTTCGTTTAACGTCACGCAGTATATTCCGGAAATATTCACATTTAATTAAATCTACGTCGATACATCGTTAAACAAGATTGATAGTAACAGTTTTGTAACCCCGGAATAACGCAATCGCAAACCGATATCGACATCGGGTTACTGGACGTTGTATAACATCCGTCGCGATTCGTTATAAATATTAAATATGATAAAACCGACATTTCCTCAACACAAGTATGTTTAGATACACGCACGTACATTTGTATACATGGGTATCACATAATACAGGGGCAATGCGAGAACGGACGGCAAAATTAATTATTCAACCGAACGGCAGAAATAATTAAATTAATTAGTTACCGGATATTGAAACTGACTGATAGGGGGGAATGGGAGGGAGGGAGGTTGATGAGGGTGTGACTGCGTTCGGACGTTGTACCTTCCGGGCAAATACATGTAGGATCCGCGAGCGACCTGTGGAATTAATAATTTTTGGCTTTACGAATTCGGTCGTTTTGAGTTTCGTGTCGCTCCGACGCGTTCACGTACGACTGGCTAATGCGGTATTGGAGTGGTGGGGGGTCACAAGGCTGACGTTTACTGTCAGCGACGTTTTAGGTTCAGCCCACTGGTCCGGCGAATGTTACATTTTAATTTATTGAGAGAGGGGGGAGGCTGTGGCCTATAGGTCCCTTGACAACGGTGAGGCTGGGTTCTGCCTAACTCTCCGACCACCAAACTCGAAATTGCAATCCTATATATCTGCACCTGAGATCCGTTGCGTATTTGCGTGACCGTAGAAATGGTTAAGAGGGAAATGCATTAATATCGCATACATCTAATAAAGACGTTTAAATTAAGGTACTTATTTAAGCTTATTTTTTTGTACGATCCGTCTAGCTCAGTGGGTATGGCAAGACATGCTGAGCAGGTGGTCACGAGTTCGATTCCGGCACAGGCAATCGTTTATTCGATCCTGGGGTACTGGTGAAAATGTGCCCTTCACATATTGCATAAGTAAAACGAAGGGTACAGAATCTCCTGCAGTGATCTTCACTACAGTGAGGGAAATCCCCCCCCCCACAAAACAATGCGATTCTTATGTCATTGAAAATTTTATTATGTGCAAGCTGTTCAACGTGTTTTAATTTTTGTCTGCATCGTGAACTATTCTAATTTTTGGTTCTAATGTGTCCGGGTCTCAAGAGGACATGACACTAATACGTGGTTGGATTTTTGATTCCATTAGCCGCGTTGCCTCCGGGCATGTACACTGGCTCTCGCTTCTGAACAAATTAATGAGAAATTGGCGATCATCGGTCATCCGCATTCTGTTCGTTGCCCACCGTGGCACTAGATGACGCCACCATTCTTAATTTATTTGCATTGAATACTACCAGCAATAATCGCCTTCAGGTAACTTTATAAACACGCGTTCTGGCGTTGTAGAAATTTTGTGGCGTCCCGTATAGCGGCGTTATATACGTTGCGAAAAGCATTCTTGCCCCCGAACATCGGGAAATTGTAAAGCTCGGTGCCTTGTGTGATTGCCCTTATACGGGCGCAGCATTTCATTGCAATTGACAGCAGCGAAAAATACTGCTGTGCCCGAACATCGGCAAATTGGAAGGCTCCGATGTATTGCATTACCTGACACGGGATAACAATGCAATTTTAATTACATTTTTAATGATAAAGTAAAAGTATTTTTGTGTTGAGTGTTTTAGAATGAGCAATTCAAATTTGAAATTAATTGATTATGCCGATTTTGGAATGATCATCCATTAAAATGCTTTCATTTATTTATGCTGATGTCAATTCAACGCCATTTAAATATTTATGCGGTTTCACATGTACACGCGTATTATGCAAAAACGACAATTACACTCTGTCAACACTCGTTAAAAAAAATAGACTTCCCCTTCCCCAACAAGTGTTGGGAAAGGGAGGGGGGTCTATTCTTTTTAACGAGTGTCAAAATGTGTTATATTGATTACAGAAATTACCGGTAATGGCACCTGATGTATCATTTGAGGGTACAGTGAGACCATAGAAAAATTGCCCTTAAAATTATCAATGAACAGCATTGGGAAGCTAGAAAGTGGTAGGCTTTACGCGCAGCAAGTTTGCCTTGTGTGATTGCCAACGCTATACGACACATGGGGCAGCATTTAAAGATTAAACCTACGGATAGAAAAGGCTGGCGTGGATGATGGAAATCGAGGAGGCGCTGCACACAAAGATTATGTGGCAATTATTAAAGGATAACGGAAGCCTGGGCAACATTTATGCCGGCTACGCTTGGTCGCGTCGCAAGTTAAGCGTGCGCCGTTGCGACGACAAAAAACATTTTCAGGCCGTGCTCCATACATGGCGCACCATTTCTAACCATCTGCGCAAAGGACTCTCGAAGAAATAACAAAGATTTGATTTTTGCTTTGGCGATCCCAGCTTAATGCATTTAACTTAGAGTTTTGACTAACGTTGAGATATTAGAAGAAAAGGGATATTTTTGTTCGCAGCTGATTTGTGTAATTTTAAACGATTTTTTCCTTCGTAGGATGCAATTGTGATTTTTACGCCATTTCTGTTTGATAGAAATTTGCGACTTTTCTGTATTTATTATTTATAATATGTAATTGCTTTGGCTTCATTCCAGACCATATTCACAAATACCAGTTTTAAAGTGAGGAAAGGTATCAGAACTTAATTAAGTCAGTTACACGCGAATATTGTTGCCGTTTCAGTGTGTATTATTCTTCATGATTTTATCTTAATGGTCTCAATTCTCTGAATATGGACGTCAACCGAAGCTCTTGTGGTTTACGGGCATCTTGTACAATTGTCCAGCTCGCTTCAGCAAGGAAGGCGACGAGAGACCGGAGTTGATCTCTGTCCGAGATCTCCCCAGTTTGCCGCGCTCGCGAACCCTCCATTTATGCCGCGATCGGCGTCAGAGATCCCCGGACGGCGGCCGAGCGCGCGCACGCGGGGTCTCCCCACTCTGATCTCCCGACTGGCAGTTAACCCTCCCCGCGCGAAGTGAATCGGATCGCCGTTACGTTCGTCGTTGACACGTGCGCTCTTGCCCCGTCTGGTCGACCTAGCCTCGGCCCGACCTTTCAACCTCTTTCTCTGCGGCTATATGTTCGCAGATCGGAAGAGCACA
>JAUJYS010004438.1:0-11968 GCA_033995665.1 Melogona broelemanni | reverse complement strand
GGCGACATCTAGTGAGAGAATGTGGCAATAAACACACACACACACACACACCATTTTCAGTCTTATAGTATAGATAAGGAGTACAAAATTACGAGTGATCAGCCAGTGGAGGGGGAATTCACCTGTAGCCAGAGTTGGGTTGAGTTTATTTTTAAAAGTAACTGAGACGATCCTCGTTACTTATCAACAAGAAGAACACGTTACAGTTACCGTTACTTAAAAAAAAAATTAAAGTAACTAAACCGTTACAAAGTTAATCAAAAATGAAAGGAAACACAGCAGCTTATTGTCAAATATGTTTGACAATATTTTTGCCCTGCGGAGCATTGAACACTTCACAATAAGAATGACATGAGAACTTTTGCAAAATATTTGCAAAACAAACTGGTGTTCTTATGCCGGTAGGATGCAGGTTAGCGAATGAGTATCAGCGGTCCGAGGGTCAATGCAGTCCGTGCAAGGATAATTGGACGGCATAGCCCAAAAACCAAAAAAGAGGATACACGAAATGCGGAGAAAAAAATTACAGGAAATTTTGATAGTGTCGATTGGGGTCTCAGGAGGATGTAATAGAGTAGGCGCGGGCGGTTGCGCACGCTATCGTGATTTTTTTTGGTCAGCTAACTTTGGTGCGGTGATATTTAGGAAACTATGAATTGGGCTTTTTTTCGGCGGCGCGGCTCCGGCGTTTATTATGACACAGCGTACGCGGACACGCTATTGGACGAGCCATGGTTATCACGCGCTCTCTCTGACGTCATCTGACCCGGGAGCCAATGACGGAGCGTCGGTGCTTCATCAAAGAAAACGTATTAAAATCATTTAGATGCAGACTCAAAACTGTTGTTGAAATTGGGTTCGTAATTATAAATATGTGGTTTGGAGTGAGATACGAAAAATAAATAAGACGGCGACAATTAGTCGAGGTTCTTGTATATTGGTAGACACCAAATGCCACGACTAACTTGTTGCTTTGATCACGTCTTCAAAATTTATTGTAACTACGACGAAGCGACTGATTCTGTGGTTTTTTTTACCAATAACTGTCCTCCCGCACAGCCTACCACCAAACAGAGATCTACGACCACTGTTAAGTTCGTTCCTTTTGAAAAGGAACCCGTTCCAGTTTCAGTTCCTCCCATGAAAAAAGGAACCAGTTTCCGTTCCAGTTCCTTCTAAAATTAAAAGTCGTTTCATAGTTCCTTTCCAAAAAGAACCTGAAACTTTTTTTTTCGATTAAAAATATTAGAAAAAATAAAAACATTTGTGGGAATCGATCTACAGGGCATATGTTTATTTGCGACCACATATAATTTGTCAACAAATCAAAAATCATTAGTAGTTGCTGTTCGATGCTGCAAAATTGTTCCGCTGTCACTTTGGAAAATTGAAAGTTATGACAAAAGGAACGTATCAACAGAAAATACCCTCCGTCCCAGTTCCTCAAAAATAGGAACTAAATCTTCCCTAACATTTCCTAACGTTCCATCCTAAGAAAAAGAACCTAGGCATTCCTAAGTTCCTCAAAAAAAAAAAACAAAAAAAAAACGAACCAGTTTCCTAGAAAGGAACTTTACCGTCCAGTTCCTACCCAACACAGTCTACGACGAATTATCCGAATTGCCAAATCTGTACCGTCCCAGCACCCTGGGACACCGAAATTAACGCGCATTATCATTGCAAATTGTACGTGAGATTCGGAACCTTCAACATCAGATACACGTTTTTATAACGAGAACAAATTAAAGCCAATATCAGTTACACGGCAAAACTCTGCGTGGCACCGTGCCCCGGCGTGGAGAAAAAATTCGCGCATAACAATGAACTTGTTCAACAGAAACTCTTACGGCTATTTTTTAAACACTTCATAGCTTATCGTGCCAGAAGAGATGTGATCGCAGTCCACTAATAGCATACAATATTTTTCTCGCTAAAAAAGATAACCTATAAAAATATATTAAACATGCACGTGTTTAGAAATATTTCGAAAGGAACAACAGTACCGTATGACGACACTGGGTTCATATCTTTCGCACGTGTTTATTCATCGCTTTCGCACGTGTTTAGAAAGAGTTTCTGAAAGCTCAGTGTATCCGTAAATCAGCCAGTGTCGTTTTAAACATCGGATATTACCAGTGTTGGGTAGGAACTGAACGGAAAGTTCCCGTTCCTAGGAACTGGTTCCTTTTTTGAATGAGTAGGTTCCTTTTTATTTTTGAGGAATGGGAACGGAAACTGGTTCCTTTTTTCATCGGAGGAACGGGAACGGGAACTGGTTCCTTTTCGAAAGAAATGAACCCAACACAGTGTTGGGTAGGAACGGAACGAAAGTTCCCGTTCCTAGGAAGGTTCCTAGGTTCCTGGTTACTTTTTTTAGGAACGATAGAACGCCTAGGTTCTTTTTTTATTTTTGAGGAACGGGAATGGGAACTGGTTTCTTTTTTCATCGGAGTTTTCAATTTTTTCAACTGATTCCTTTCAAAAGGAACAAACCCAACACTGCAAATTATTTTGTTTAAATTTTGACAAATTTGCGATTTTTTTCGTTACATTTTTTTCCGTTAATTTATAGTTATAAATTAACGAAAAAAATGTAACGAGAAAAATCGCAAATTTATCATATCGCAAAAAAATTCGTGCGACCGTCATGACTGACGGTAAGTTTACCATCAGTCATGACGGTCGCACGAATTTTTTTCGTGTGATCGACTTGCAGTACTCGTATATTTAGAATATTTTCAAATTTTTTAATCAAATTTTCTACACCCAAAGATTGCTGTTGATTACGTTGGTGCGTGTGAAATCGATACCGTAAAATAGAGGTAATTATTAACATACTATTGGTACACAAAAGCTTTGTGAGTAGTCGGTAATTTTGTGAGGTCAATAAACTGGGAATTTTTTTTCGTGTGGTGGCCACGTGGTGAATCAGCATTTTGTTGATCACTGCAACCACATTGAATTGTTATTTGCAACCAACTCGATGACGTCTTCGACTATTATCATTTCCTATTTAATCTCGCTGAACCGTGGGAAACTTTTCGTTACTTATTCAGAGATTCTTGCGTTTTTCTAACGATTTATGTAGTAGTACAGCAGTTACTGTAAACTGTCCCGAAATCAGAAACCTAAAAATGTCGATTGCATTGTCGATATGTTTGATATGTCGCTTTTTATGTTCGAATATTTATTATTCATTCCTGGCTACCTAACTTGTATAGTTGAGGTCAGGAGCTGAAAGCGTTGCTGTTTAACGACAGCGTCTTTGGCATCAATTTGAATTTAAAAAAATGCGTTTAAGTTCTTAACAACATTTAATTTGAAGCGTGATGCTAAATTACAGTTTTGTACAGCAGTTGACAAACGGACGATAGTTTTGCATCAGGACTTGGGCTAAAAAAATTGTGCCAGTGAAGATCTTTTATTGACGGGGTTGCCCAACCCTGGTCTTGTCCTATGCAAACGTCGCTCTCTATTGTGCGCCATCTCGGCATATTTTCTATGCCAACTTCTATCATTGCCACAGATGAAAATTCATACGAATTTCATGTGCGTCTAATGCGAGTCTGGGAACTAAAGGAGAAGGTGTGTGTGGGAGCGTCGTGCAATGAATGAAAAAATCCAATATTAAAAACGCTTTTATACTGAACCATGCCGACGGAGCCAAGCCGAATCACCGCCCAGAGGCACGTGAAAAAATGTCTTGTACAGAAATCATTCAGTTATACAGTTAAAAGGGGTAACCAACGTATTCGCCACAATTCCCTCCCGCCTTAGGTGGTGACTTGGTATTTGGTCTATCCTAGGATACTGACCTAGGTAGAGATCCATAGCATACAGTGTATCTTGTCAGCGTACAGGCGCGAGTCCAACGGTTTTACTTTCATTCAGAAGGAATGCGCCCGTAAACATTTTTCTTTGTCAAAAAAATCTGGAGGTATCGGTCGGGAATTGCTAACACTTTCGAAAAATTTAATTGACACGTATTCCTTGTTGTTGTTAAGATCCGCCGAGTCGTTTCCGACTCCTGATGACGCCATGGACAAGTGCTCTCCAAATAGGCCGATTCGATGACTTGCTCTGCAGCTCCCGTAGTGACATCTTGGTTTCCCTCTTTATACAGTCCAACCATCTTGTGCGTGGTCGTCCCTTCCCTCTTGCTCCATTTGAAAGGGTATTAGTAGAAAGCTTTCGGTCATTTTAGGGTCACGGCGATATAGGCATTCTTACGTATTCCTACAGTAGAAATAAATTGAACAGTTGAAGGCGTGACTTGAAGCAGGGACTATTTCTTGTCCGGAATTTGTAACACGTGGATTTTGTAACACTAGGCAACTTGCCCGGTCTGTACGAATTCGTTATAACGCTTCAGTGTAAAAACGAAATCTTTTGAGGTTACTTTCTATCATAGTGACGTTTTCGCCAATCAAACGTAAAATGTCTAAAAGCACCTGCCACCCTCCACTTCACTAAGTGAGCGAAACCTGAAACCGCCCGCGCAGTAATCATGCAAGTGGAATTGGAGCCTCTTCGCTCCATAAGTAGTCTCTTATTTAGCCCCCTTGTGGCCTCACAATCGCGTAAACGGGAAGAACAATACCCGCAATGGATAGTTTGAAAACAGCGCGTGTGCGTAGTCCTTCCTTGAGCACGATCTTTGAGCTTATTCACACTCACTGCAGAGCGCTTGAAGTCTTGAACGAATTGTGCTCGAGTGCCTCCTTGGACAACTCTCTTCTGCTCTCGAAATATAGATTGAATCTGTCGAACGGTATTAAATAAACAAGTGGGTGGGGGACGACATTATTAATTTTAGGTATTAAATAAAGCGGTTAAAGCGATGAGTAAGTACTTTTAACGTGGATACGTTTATAGCATTGACAAGCCAAAAAAAAACACAAAATTCATTTAATTGAATGATAAAATTGATTATATGGCTGAAAAGCCAAAAAAACTCAATCGACGGAAGTGACGTAGAAATGATGGCGGAACCACTGCATCCCGCTGTGTGTTAGGCCCGGCGCGAACGCAGCGTCCTCTACCTTAATTAAGCCTTACGCGTGAATGGGGAGTATGTACTGCGCGCCCCACTTTTGTTTCGGCCGCGAACTGGTCGAAGCGGTTGCGTACCAGTCGAAACTTCCCGGTACATGGAAACCGTTTTCCTTTAGGAAAAGTGTACAAATCGTCGATATGTGCTTGAACGTTGTAATCAAGACTGAAGTAGGCGTTCCATAGTTGAATTCATTTGAAGACGGTACAGAAGATTATATGGGATAGAGATAATAAATAGCATGTCTTCAGCTCATAACCTGAATGTACTCATTCATCGTGGAGGCTTTTTTCGCGAGGTGCGCACATATTGGAAACTTGAAGATTGCGATATTAAAAATTGCTTGTTCAATGAATGTGCCTGACGTTTAGGATTTAATGTCCCATTAAAGACCTAACTCTTCCTTTTCTTTACTCAATTCCATCGTTCTAATAATGCAATTAACCAGGTCGTTTCCATTTATGTATAATAGATGGCGCTTTACTACAGACATTTAACGATCTCGATGGCGTCATGCGAATCTGTTCGTGTTAACAAATAAGGGAGCATGTCCCCAGGTCTAGAATTTGACGAGCTGGAGAATTACTGGAGGTTACTTGAGGAAGGTTTAGTTTAGGTAGTTTTTAATAGTGAAATATTATTTTTTACAGAAAGTGCGCCAGGCTCTGCTCGTATTTTTTCTTCAGCGCTGTCCCAAGGCCACGTTCCCTTATTGGCTTGAATAAAATGACGTCTTAGACTTCATATATTATTACCGATTGTTGGTGTTAGTTAGCATGGTTTCGAGTATACGTAATGCGTAAATATTTCCGAATATACATGAATTGTTTCAACGTTAGTAAAAGCGTAGTCTTTGGTAGTTTAATCTAGCACGCCCATCTTTTCTTAGTTCGCTATCGAATTTCTTTTTTAACGATGGCACAAGGCGGTCTCTTGGCATTACAGTATCCGGTTTAGTCGTAACAGCAAAATGGCTTTGCCGGCCCCGAGTTTCTAAAATTATTCTAAACAGTCTCTAGCTCAAGTGTTTCCAAATACATCTGTTTTATGAGCAATGTCAAGGTCCGTCCAGTTGAGGCTGCGTTGCACTTGTGAGTTCTTGCAGTCGTGTAGTTTAGATCGCGGAGAACGCTGAAATAGAACGCACCACCGGCTCGAAGAACTTGGAAATCTCAAGCGACCACGTTTGCACGGTTAACCCTTTTGGTAGCTGTGTCTGGCTTATTAAAAGGCTAACGTTCGTGGAAGCTTCGTCAAAGTTTTACGATCTACATACTCCCCCCGATTGGTTTAATGGGAGACTTATATACCGTTGTCATGCAGTCGAGCTTCTGGGTAAAATCGTGGGATTACTTTTGATGACAGTTGGATTTAGCGCGCATCCCCCGCTCTCTGGTGTTGACAAACAAATCCGAATAACTTACTCGAGCCGATTAATGCTTTGTAGCTATTAATAATTATCTGATGTTGTTTGATAAATTAATTAATATTGCCTTATTTTCAATACTTCTGTCGGTTAAATTATCTGCTAATTGACTGTAACCTTTTTCCTTTTGAATTAAATCACTTGATTACCAATATGACTGTACATTGTACATTCTAAAATTTAATTGATATATGTTGATGTATATGTATATTAATTCACATTTATTTATTCGTTTGTTTGTTTTTTGTTGCTGGATTACCTAGTTGCGTGGCTAAACTGATGCATAGTATAGAGACGGGATCAAGATACGATTGAACGAGAAGTTGAAACTGAAGACGAACAGATTTGATTGTTCTCCATCATGTGGGAATATTAGCACAATGATCAGAGGGTTGATCAATTTTCTTTATATGTCCCAAAGACGATAATGTGATTTTTGCGTTTAAGTGTACCACTCCTGCTATATGCCTATATATCGTTAATTATTTTCCGGTTGCACCCTCGCATATCGCCAAAGCGACATGAGGGTGCAACAAATTCGTGACAAACGACTGATATTTTCATTGTGGATTCATGTCTATGTACAATCTTGTTTGTCACTGAAATTAAAAAAAAAAAAAAAAAAAAAGTTCACCTATTTCCCCACAGGGTCAGTGGCTCCGCGATTCGCATTCAATTGGTCTCCACAGCGCCACTGTCACTGTGGAGACATTTTGTCCTTCAAAAACCTGTGAATCCCAGCACTGTTGAATAAATAAATATTCAAAAGCAATAACAAAACATGCAACACAAATCAGAACTTTGGACCAAGCAGAACAAATATGTGAATAATTGAAATTGCGGTAATAATAGCGCAACAGATTACGTTGACAATTCTAAAATGGCAAACAAAGTACAATTTGATAAGATTGTTTTCCTACTTGAATGTAAATTCTACTGCTGACTGGATAGTAGTTTCCTGATATGTCCTCTTCAAGGCTCACATTATAGGACGGTCTAAAATTCAGCCTGGAATAATGAAATGCCAATTGGTATTGCAACTTGTAAATGTGCATATGGAAAAACTTGGAAGATAGGAGAGTTTCTTACTTTCTTTCCAAGACTTCACGGCCGTTAGCGTCAGTATAGAACAAGTCGTTGCTCACAAGATCCGTTTCGAAACGCGAAATGATTTCCTTGCCTTGGCCATCCCTACCAAATAGAAATGAATAAACACAAAATGTACATTTACCTACCACGAATAACCACAAGCATGGGCCTTAACATCATCCGTGAACTAGGCTAATAGACGGCACACGGTATCCTTGAATATTAAAAATGGTGGCCGCTGCGACTTCGTCGCCGTATTTTTTTTCTTCTTTACCATCGTTTTAATTGTTAAGGACAAGAGATGGTTATTCCAGCGTGTGCCTACCCAATTGGAATAGGACCGACCAGCCATTCCATTTCCACTTGACGTTCTCCGGGATAAAGTCGAATCACTTGACTGACGAAGTCACCGAAGGTCTGCTGGATTTCCTGAACGGCGGCGCCCTAAAGACAATAATCGTACAATTTTATTTTCACTAACACTGCATTCTTTTAAAAAAATTGAAATACCCATATTTAGTGGCTGAGTATTTATTGGCCAAATAAATACTAAAATAAAAATACAAACATGCATTAATTTGTATTTATATTTATATAATTTGTAATTATGTATTTGTATTTACCAAGTAGAGTGTGGCTTTGGCTGAAGTAGCCAATGGAATTGAGTTTGTTCCGTTCGGTCTAAAGATGTAGGCACCCGAAGCCCTGTCAAGATACACATCGTTGTTTCCCGCCATTCCCAAGTAGTAGTAGAAGTTCTGCTTGACGTTGTAAGACTTGAGCTCGGTCAGGTCCCGGATGCTCTTCAGCAGACCCGTGGCGCCGTCCACGTTCACTTGGAAATACTGGACAACATTGTAAATAAGTAGACAACTAAGGAATCAAACTATTGCAATTACAGATACAATATATACCCGAATATTCTTTATGTTCGTCTTTTTCTCGCTCCACTTATCTTCCCAAGCATGAGCGCCTTTTCTAGAGAGTTGGTCGCCCGCATGACATGCCCAAAATATCGCAGTTGGTTTTTAAGGACTACTGACTCTATTCAATGCAAGATATCAGTTTGACTGTTCGAACATTTTGTCCCGAATTTCTTTGCAAATTTGAAGTGTATTCTCTCGGCTGGAATGGCTTCGAGAGCCCTAATGAATTTGAATTGCAACGGCGTGACACGACTCGGTCGATCCTGTCTATTCACCCAACCGATCACGCATTTCGGAGCCCTTACCTAACCGTATCTACGACGAATTTGAGAGAAATATTCGATTTTCTTAGTTAAGAATTCCTCACGGTTCTTGGAAAAAAAAACTCGTTGAACCATTTAGACTATTCCTTGGTGCTGACGTGCTGACGCCTTCCAATTTTTTGTCGACTAAATTTGTTTAGCCCTGAATCGTAATCGTGTAGCATTTCACTCTGTAATTTAATGGATGCTCCACGCCCTCCCCCCCTACCCGCTCAATTACCAAGGGTATATAACATAGTAACGAGAAAGAGGAGTGTTTGCCATCGTGAGCCCTTAAGTCCCCGCCTATTTAAACTTAGGGAAGCTACAGTTGAACGCGAAGTAGCGAAGATCTTTATACCTTGCCAATCTGAAATTAACTGTTAACCCGCTAATTTAAACATACATTTTCACTAATTTTACAATTGTTTTGAAATGGATAGCTATGCAAAGTGGATAGCTTTTACAAAGTATTCAACTTTTCAATTAATATTGCATGATTTAGGCGCATCGTCCTTGAAAAAATGGTGATGACTTAGACCTCCTTACGTCACAGCCCGTCACATCTATTCACAATACGTTTCATGAGCGCAATGTTGAATTCAAGACTCTGAATTAATTGAACGCATGAAAATGTTTGAACTGTATGTCATTTGATGTATTTGATGGTCTTAGGTATATACGCGA
The DNA here is from genome assembly GCA_033995665.1 of Melogona broelemanni. Taxonomy (NCBI): domain Eukaryota; kingdom Metazoa; phylum Arthropoda; class Diplopoda; order Chordeumatida; family Chordeumatidae; genus Melogona; species Melogona broelemanni. The sequence goes on along the minus strand of JAUJYS010004438.1, from coordinate 2,485 downwards.
CCTCTCCGATTTGGCAAGACCGATGCGAGATTAGGCCTAATAAGACAAGCGCATGCCATGTCGTTAAGAATGAAGAAAGATCTCATTTCCTTATTAGTTTGATGGACTTATAAAGTGTAGTGAGGAGTGGTAATGGGCGGACCGGCGTGGTGGCGGTGGTGGGGGGAAGGGGTTGGTGATGCCGAGCTCGTAACAAAATTTGGGAATTGGCGCATTTAGGTTCTAGTCGGAAATGGGATTTAAGACTGGATATTTTTTGGAGGAGTTGCGACGATGACTGGTTGGGAGCCGGATTTCTATGCGCTCTATATGAGTTAGTCATATCTAGTCATAATCTAAATCAATCAAGATGAAGTTGTGAAAGGTGACGGTGTTCTCACACATTATTTTAGTACATTTATGTGGTGACAATAAAATATTTTATACACGTTGACTAAATGTATAATTTTGTTAACGAAAAAGTATGACAAAACTGTATTTAAAAAAGTTGAAGTTCATTTAAATTCTATTTTTCGGCATCATCTTCGTCATCGGAATTTCAACAGCAATTGACATGACTTGCTATCACCGCATTATTTTACATACTATTTAGTCCTTTTACTTATTTTTAACTTCATCAATATCCAGTTCTTTCGAGGCGAATAATTTATATTGAGTGAATTACCTTTCACCAATAAAAATGATAGTACGTTATGCAAATTCTGATTACCTGACGATTTTTCACCCAACCTCCAAAAAAATCGGATATACAAATTTACAAATCCGGCCGGTTTTGCTATCGCGAAATGATAGGTGGAGCGGGTTAAGGATCTGTAATTGAGGGGTGGGGGCGTGAAACGGGTATAAAATACGAGAACGATCCCCGTTGAAAGGGTAGGGGATGGGGGATCAGAGATGGGTGGGCGGTAATGGATGCTACTACCGAAATGAGTTCCCTTTTGCAAACGGTTACCGATAATTAATTTTTTGTCTGTCTCCATTTACGTTTTCGTCTGGCGTTTCGTTAAGTCGGAACACTCGCGTGTTCCAAGGTGATCTTCGCCGGGGATTCGGACTAAAATGGGGTTCTGTTGGTGCATTCGTGTAGCCGGTGTTCGTATAATAGGCAGTTTTTATTGCCGGCCCCCGTCGGGAGGGCGAGAAAAAATGTATTCCTGGCTTCTTATCGCCCTGACGTATCTCCATCTCTTTTAACTTAATGTACGAGTTCCACGCCACCTGGTTGCGTAGTTTCCAGCGGATTCGTTTAGCGCCGTGGACGAGCCGGTTGATTGGGCATGAACAACGAATTTGAAGTTCTAGAGACTAGTGACCTTACGCGCCTCTTTATGGAAAAGAAAACCAATCTGATATTACTAGTACAATAGTATTACATAAATTGATCGGTAGTGGAATAATTGCTAGAAAACCACAATTAAGAAATGGTATCCTTACTGAATAGATTTAGAATAGTTCACCTCAAGTTTATTTTTATTACATCGTTGGTCACATTTAACTATTTTTTCCTCACTGATGATTGCTGTTCCCTCATTCGGTGAATTCTACAGAAATTGACATGACCATAAATAATTGACTTGCTAAATATGATTAATTACATTAATCATTGAAATTCCAATCGCTATTTTTTTCTTAATCTGTTCTACAATTTATTAATGAATTGGTTACATTGTACGACTTTTAGTAACAATGTTCAAGTTCAGAATGTCGATGTCAAACACAACGTAATTTAGGTTTTTTTTTAAATATAAATGGGGGGCATGTATTCTTACTCATACGCACTTAGTCCCGAATGACCAACAAAATGATAAATGCCTGGTCAATATTATTCTTGTGGTTCGCGCCAGATTTGTTATCCCTTACTTATTCATTTCGCCACTAGATGGCGACCTTGTCGCCAAAGACGTTGTCTTAGACGCCTCTCTCCACCCACGATGAACGGCAAGGGAGAGAGGGGAGATGAAAACGATGGAGGGGTGAAGATGGAAGGGATGACGTTCCAATGGGATCTCGATCCAACTCGTGCCCCGATTGGCTGACGGCGAGATTCCCTCATAGCGAGCGAGAGTCATAGAGCCACCGGCGCTCGATGTACTGCGATGCCCTAGGCAAGATTAGTTTATCGTCATTTTTCATAGCCAGAACAAACTGGTTCAATTCGTCCCCGGCAGAGATGCGCCTTGTAATATATACTAGTCGAGGTGGAGGGGAAGGGATGATTAAATTTAGTTACTTCAATGTAACATGGTCGTATGTTAACAAACAAAATTTTAGATTTGCGCAATTTTACTTTGCACAGTAAATCTGCTGAGAGTGATGGTTAGGAGCTTTTGTTGCCCCTGGATTTATGAGAGTCGGCAATCACGCATGACACGGTTGGCCAATGCCGTTGCGGAAGTTTTTTTTTTTTTTAATTCCATGTTGAAGCATCCATGTTGTCTCTCAATAGCCGTCTACCGTACGTGACCACATGCCTTTATTTTACTCT
>JAUJYS010004437.1:0-11969 GCA_033995665.1 Melogona broelemanni | reverse complement strand
CAATCTCCTTCCCAGCCCTTCCCTGCCCCTCACATATCTCCATAGAGACACGAGGGTGCAGTAGTCCTGTGGTGTACTAGGCGCTACGGTGACTTTAAAAAAAAAAATAAAAAAAAAATAAAAAAATAAAAAAAATAAGACAAATTTTTCAACAAATGAAAAATGCACATTTCCACTACAGAATTTAATTTTTCCCATGATCACCTTTTATTTCAACAGCTTTAAGCCACCTCGAAACGAGACCATGTATGTCACACGGTCGAAATCTGGACCGACACGTGGGAGCCACTATTTAGCAGTATATGAAAACCTTATCCCACGAAGAAATTTCGTCAGTTTAACAATTTTTTATTTATTTTTATTTTTAAGAGAAGTGAATTGACTTAATTAGAGAAGTGCGACCACTTCACGTTTCTCTACATTTCGCTTACATGATTTAAAAAAATTTGCGCTGCGCGCGCTCTTTCTTTTTTTTTTTTTTATGTGCATATCGCCATAGCGATTAACAAAAAGAAGAAAAAAAAATAGTGGCTATAACGTGTTTGTCCAGTTTTTGACCGTGATGGCATAAATGGTATCGTCACGGGGTGGCTCACGACCGTTGAAATGTACAGAGATTACGGGTAAAAATAAATTTTGTAGTAAGGTGGAAAAATGCATTAATCACATGTAAAGGAAATCAGGCATTTCGGGTAAAGATTAAACATTAACTACGATCCGTCTAGCTCAGTAGGTATGGTAACATACTTCGGTGCGGGCGGTCTCACGTTTATTTTATCCCGGGGTACTGGTGAAAACGTGCCCCTTAGATATTGATTAAGCAACACGAGGGTTGCAATCTCCTGTAGTGATATTCGCTACAGTAAGGGGAATTTCTCCCCCCCCCCCTAAAAAAACTAATAAAATAAATATGGGCATTACTTTTGGAGTGATGCAAAATTGAAAGAGGGATGTTTCTAGTACACCCTCCCCCCCTCAAAAATACCCTCAAAAAGTATCTTTTTCCGGTTGACATAAAATGTCGAGATGAGTTAAGCGTATGCAAACCTCGCGAACAATCTTGACATCCTTGACAATCCTGACAACTTCTATGACAATCTAGTCTAAAGCAAGTGAAGTGATACTGAAATGATGGTTATTAATGGTTACATTATGAAATGGTTGAAGGATTTCAGCTGTAATACCCGAACTAGTTTTTGTATAAATAGGAAAGGACGCTTTCAAGCATTACCAAAGAATCGAGTACCAAGTACAATCAGTCCGAAACAATTCGTTCCAGTTGAAAGTCGATCAGAATGAACTCGAAAAGTATTCTTCGTTTGTGTCTAGCGTCGATGCTAGTGATGGGCTGGTCAGGTAAAAAACTTTTATCACTCTATTTTAGTTCAATGAATTTCAAGCAACCAATTTGGAAAATTAGAAGTTATCAATACTCATGGTAGTAATAGATAAAAATGGAACTTTAGAATATTGGTATTGGTCAAATTCAGATAGTAGCTGCTGTGGTTTCAATTATTCTAAAAATTGAAAAATGTGTTTTTTTGTGTTTTTTTAAATCACCGTAGCGCCTAGTGCACTACAAGATTACTGCACCTTCGTGTCTCTATGGAGATATGTGAGGGGAAGGAAAGGGAAGGGAAGAGGGATGGCAGCTGGAATAGCCAGACTGCAGGATCCGCCCCTAAGCTATGGACTCCCTAATGGAAGCTCAGGGGTGACAATAGTACCCCAGGCTAACGAATAAACGAAAGCCTGCGCCGGGAATCGCGTTATATATATATGTGCTCGTATTTAATAAATAAAACAGGTACTAAAATAAATTTTGCCTTTAAACAAATAAAAATATTGACTAAAATAAATAAGATCAGTAAAACAAAGTCCGATAGATAGGACACTTTTATTCTCTTACAGAGTTTTTTTTTTATTCCTGATCACAGTAGTACAGTAAGTTATTGTACCCCTCGTGGTGCTGTGGCAATGTGTGAGGGGCACATTCCAGTACCACAGGATCGAAGAAACGAAAGCCTGCGCCGGTAATCGAACCCGGGACCATCCGCTCAGTAGACTGTGACGGTGGCCATATACACTGAGCCACTGGGGCCCGTCAAGTTGAAAGTGATCTAACTATCGGACTTTATTTTACTGATTTTATTTATTTTAACGATGCAGTGTGCGCCAGTTTTTCTAACGCAGTGTTACATCTAAAATGCAAAACTTGTAGCAGGCAATTTAAATTTTAAAAACTTAAAAAAAAGTCTTCAAAACTGTAATTTATTTGTGTCAAATTTCATAACAATCGGTCATTTTGTGCTGAGTTATGGAGCTAAGGCGGGGGGGGGGGGTTTCGTAAAAGTATGAATCACGTATATTGTAATTTAATTGTGATGACACATGGACACTGTAGGTCTCAACGCAACCGTGCTCAAAACTCGAAGTTACACAAAAGGTTTGCAAGCATTTGTCAAGACGATGACAGGTCAATTTTCCGATAGATTTAGCACCCACGGGAATTATTGTGGCTCAGCTGCAGGTTCGGGAGAACCATCCGACGAGATCGATCGGTACGTTCAAGAAATGATGCTAATACTCGTATTAAGTTAACAGGGTTCATGCTGACCTAGAAAGTCAGGGAAATGGATTTTGGTCAGGGTAAGTCAGGGATAATCGTCCAAAATTTGTAAAGTTAGAGAAAATCGGCCAAAATTTGGAAAAGTCAGGGAAGTCAGGAAAAATTCTAAAATTGAAAAAATTTCTTTGTAGACATGTTTTTTTTTTTCAAAATTTGTTCACAATTAAAACAAATTCGCGATGAGCGTTCTCCTTTCTTGCCTACAGGTATTATTATACTGTATAAAGCAATTTCCAAAAAATATTGCGCACTGTGCACTTTTTTCAAAAATAAGAACCTAATTTTTGGTTAGGAAAAATCTATGGCAACTGTAATTCATTCTAAAAAAAAGTCGGGAATAATTTTGATTTAGATCATGGAAAGTCAGGGAAATTCTCGATTTTGGCCAGGGAAAGTCAGGGAATTAGATTTTTTGTTTTCAGTATGAACCCTGAAGTAGTTTATTACATTAAGTTGAATTTAGATTATTAAATTGACGATAATTTAGGAAAATTTAGTTTGATGACGAAATTTAAATTTAGACGCAATCAGTATTACTTTTTTTTTTTAACCTTCTGTGAGTATTACTTTTTTTTAATTGTCGCGGAGTGCAATCCAAGGTTACGTATGCGTAGACACATAAATGGTCAAAATAAACACCATTAGTCTCGTAAGCAGGTCTGCCAGCCATCTGCGATGGTTCTTATTTTACATTTACCATTCCGTGGCGACAACTAACCATGCTTCAAAGGTCTGGTTTTTAGAACCTATGGCATGTAGCTATCGCGTGATTAACACTACAGTGATTTAAAATATACATGTATATACAGTGTATATATATATATATATATATTACTGTTTGACCACAGAAAAATACACCGACCGATGATAAATATGGCCAATCAAAATTGTTATGATCAATTGAAACAACCGCTGTTTTAACCCATGGAGTTTTACGTATTACATTGAGTTTTACATATCATCAGCTGCTGCCAAGATCACGATGTCTGCTACGGTAAAGCTTATACTACAGGAGATTGCAATAATCTGAAAGCGAAGGATGTGTCAGATATTGAATACGGATTCAAAGCAGATAATAAAGCAATAGCATGCACAGACGGTAAGTTCATATACTACTAGACATTTTTCTGGAAAAAAAACGTCACAGCACATAGTGAAAAAAGTGGACACTAGATGGCGAGCGTTTGCATCAGCAGTCAATCTGAAGGAAAAGTTTGCACTCTCGATTACCACATTTTTTCGCAATTTTTAGTTTAAAAATTAGATAATTTTTATAGAAAATTTTATTTAAGTAAAATATAAATTGAATAATTTATAGTGAGTTAGGACGTCTATGAATCAAAACGAGAGGGACGAGGTCCGGGAAAGAGACGAACAGAGTTTTGGCAAAACCCTCTTAATAAAACAGAAAACGAGGACTTCAATCATACACCTGAGGCCTTGGCCTAAGTAGCATAACGAAATACCAATCTACTGTTCAGGTGTGAACCGACAACTGTGAATGACTAGATCTATTAAGCACAAAAGATACACGAAATGTTGGAATTTCTCCAGACCAGAACGAACATACCACAGAAACTAGCCTATCTAAACTGAGTTAGAGCAATATTCCAGGAAACTATTTCAGCTCAGGTAAGCATGTTCGTTCTGGTGTGGAGAAATTCCAACATTTCGTGTATTTTTTGTGCTTAATAGACCTAGTCATTCACAGTTATTCGTTATGAAAAATTTAATAAAAAAGCTGAAGCTGAAGCGGCTCAGCAGCATTCAGCTGCCTATTTGTTGCGTCTTTAAAGCATTTTGAGAATCATTTTTATTAGATGTCAGCTTGAAATGATTAAGATATTATTTAAATCCAAAAGTTATATTTCTTAATAAGTTTGGGATGTTTTGAAATGGGGTATTTAACTGAAAGATGCTTAGATAGTTTGACAGCCAGTTTTTTATGACAGCCAGTGGCTTTAAAAAAAGATGATTTTTAAGCACGCGTGAATAGAGTTGATAAAAAAATCGCTCTGTTACAGTTTCATGCCTGGTTGTAAGCCAGATCAAGATTGGAAATGTGTTCAACGACAAAGACCATAAAAAAAATGTTGTTAGAGAAGGCTTCCAAAGAAAGGTGATGTCAGCTGTGTTTTGGGGTGCAAAACACAGAAATTCAACACCAGCAAACAGCACTTGTCGAGAGGAGTCTACCCGCTCATCCAAAATGTTAGGAAAAATTCATCTTCAGGAATTGATTTTGATTCGAGAGATTCATAAGGGTTGCTAGTATTTTTGAACATAATTTCATTAAAATCGATATATCCATTTTTTTTTAAATTATTGCAGAATCTTATTGAGCGCCTCTTATACACCTGCAGAATGAAAAAAGAAACGTTCTTAACATTCCTTCCTAGGGAAAGGAACCTAGGTGTTCCAAAGTTCCTATTTAATGGAACCCGTTCTTAGGATTGGAAAAGTTCCGTTCCGTTCCTATACCTAACACTGCCGTTAGCCTATCTGGAGTTGCTCTCGGGTGTACCTTGTAAGGGTTGTAAAGGGTAGCTTCAGGTTCCTAAAAAGTCAACATTCAAAGGCGTCAATGTTCAAAAGTTAAGACGTCAACTTCGCAAGGTGACACCGAGCTAAGGCGACAAATAGCTAAGACGATTTCCTAACATCCACTGGCTCCCGACTGGGCCCTTCATTAGCCAATCCGCCCCTGGATGGATGGAATGAACCCACTTTGTAATTGTGAATTATTTTCTCTCATGCACACGCTCGTTCATTTACAGAGTCGGTAGATAGTCGATGGAAATTTCAAAAGATATTTGGAGATTCTCACTACAAATGCGGACTTCAGATTTGTGCCTGCGACGCCGCAGCAGCCTATTGTTTCGCTCCAATAGCCAAGTCGCCCGATAAGGCAGCAACAACCGAAAAAATTCTTAGGTATACCGTGAAGATAATGGAGTAACTCTTTTTTTTTGTCAAATTTAGAAATCCAAGGTATTATTTTACAAGTTCTCAAATTCCGACGCATTGTAAGTGAAAGAAAATGAAAGCTTATTAAGTACTTTTATCACTACTAATGTTGGCTATTATTTTTTCCTGTTAAGCCCCATTTACTTATGAGCAAAGTTGCCGCAAAGTTCGCCAAAAAAGTTCGCCGGCACGTTCGCTAACTTTGCTCATATTTAAATGTGGCTTTACATCGCATTATCTATGTAAGCAAAATGCAATAAATTTTATTTCTTCTTATTTGCACAAAGAAACAATTATGGTGTCATTTTTTTCCTTCTTTGTGCTGCGGAGAGGGTGCTTTGGCTTTCGGCCACGCAATCTGTATTTGATGACGCCTGTGATCTCGAAGGCCCAATGTATCAACACAATCAAACATAATTCAAATATGTTGAGCACCTTCAGGCACAATATAACTTTAGTTGTAGGCTCAATCGTTAGCTGGCGCGGTTTGTACCGATACCAGTGCGATTGGTGGAAACCAAAGTTATTAGATGTACCGTCAATTTTTGTTCATTGTCCGCCACCTCCCTTCGGCATTCGCCTCTTGCCGTGCATCTTTCAGCCTACTAGCTGAGAAGGCACTAATCCTCTAGGACGGCCTTCTACCTCTCGGTGGTTCCGGGCTAACACGTGGCTCTCGGCATGACGAGTTCGCCAGGTGGCGCAAAAACTTATTTCGCGAAAGTGCTCACATAGGCAAACCTTGTACATCTAGTAACCTTGGGCGGAAACTTTTTGTGATCGACTGGTAGTAAAGCTTTGCGGCGCAAGTTATATGAGGCTTGGGCTGAAGTTCACTTTACGGAAATGAGCGACCAGAAAATACGGTCCACCGCTCCTCGCTAGCGGAGCGGAAAGGAGCGGAACGCGCGGATATTCGAAATTCTAATTTTTCACAACATGGGCGACAACAGGCGAGACTGACTTGCCTAAAAAAAATATAACATGAAGTGACAAATTACGTGAGTGCGGCTGCGCGCGTTCCGCTCCGCTAGCGAGGAGCGGTAGACCGTATTTTCTGGTCGCTCATGTCCGTAAAGTGAACTTCTGCCCAAAATTTGTAGGGGGATGTTTTTTTATCAACCCAGTAGTTTCGTGTAGTCCTGCGCATATACAACTTTGAATTCCAAGTCATGTTTTGTTGCATTGCATCGCGTACTGAACCAGCGATCTCAGTAGACTAGAGTGGAAAAGGGCAATTAATTTGACATTTGTTATCTGCAGCGTGATAAATGCTCAAAATGTGTCATTAGAACTACTAAGGGAAGTGAATCATCGAATTCTATTGTAGGCAAGTTATCTCTTCAGGAAATGAGATCGCACGTTCATTTTTGATGTGATCGCGCACGCGCGTTCTGCGTTAAAAAAACAACAAAAAACAGACGAACGAAGTTGCGTTTTTGCCGATTTTAGAGTTTAGCTATTGGCAGTTAGACGGTGAAATTTTCTCCCTAACTACTGAACACAGTGTATTTTTGCCAGATTTTTTTTTATTACAATTATTTGTGCTGTCTGTGTGCGTTCCAGAGAGTTAGTTGGGTCGTTGTGGTTTCATAGTATCGATGACTGGAGAAATATACGGTTAGTTTTTTATCTGTATCGCACATGTATCGTTCATACAGCAACGTATAAGGATAATATCGAGTTTGCGCTGCTACCGACCAGAATTTGAAACCTGCCGTTTCCATCCAAAAATATCAAAATGGGATCCACCTAATGATATAGCGCAGCGCCCATATGTTTATACTGTCTTTTCTAATTCAGAGGTTTCTTACTACATGCGCATCTTACCATTTACTGTTTTGGGAGAGCAATCTGAAGAAAATAAAATGATTTCCGTATCAGATGATAATTATTATATTGTTTATAGCGATATTGTCCGTTTCAAACGGTATGACGGCATTGTTTCCGTATCATGATGACAGTTGACGAAGAACGCGTATTCAGCGTAATAGGTGGCGCTTTTCCACTTTATCAAATACGTATATTAATACGGCATGTAACAGGTGATACGAAACAATGACATCTAATACAGTACTATAGGTAATACAATCATATTGACTATTGGAGCAATAAAATGTCAGAACCTATACTGCTATATTGTTATTCAGTCGATCACAGATTTTTTAATGACCAATGCCAGATAATAATTTCAATATATTTTTTATTTGACTAATGCATATCGGTTGTCATATTACAATCTGGAGTAACAGTTTTATAAAATAGACTTTTTTTAAATAAAAATTATATTTGCCCTCACATATTGTCATAGCGACACGAGGGGCATAAATTCTGTAGAAATTAGCACTACAGTGATACATAAAAACAAGTAAATGCAAAAAACTTCGTTTTTTTTAAATAAAACTTTCATTTTAGAAATGCTCATCTTAGAAAGGTTTTAATATTTAAAACCCGAATTTTTCAACAAAACTAATTGGAATGGATGCGAAAAGCTAGGACGTGTGCTAAGTTGGTTTAAAAGGGCCGCAATGATGTCCAAACAGACAAACAGACAAACAATAAACACTTAAGTCATCTTAATAGAAAGTTTTTTTTAATAAAAAGGGGTTTATTAATTACTTCTTCTATTCAAAGAGGGTAGTCAAAAGATTATTTTTTATTATAAGGGGGCAAATGTGAACAAATGTGGGCAAATTTGGTCATATTCGATAGCAAATGTAGGAAAATGTAGGAAAAGGTGGGCAAATGTGGGCAGATATAACCAAATGCGGGCAAATGTGGCCATTTGTAATGGACGTTTTGGCATATCTTTGGCCAATCGCTTTCAACTAAAATAATTTTTAACCTTTTCAAGGATTCGAAGAACAAAATGAAATTTTGATATATTATTTGTACTGCGAGTTTCACCAGATTCCAAAATTTGAAGTATCTATGACGTGTGCAAGTTGGTTTAAAAGGGCCGCAATGATGTCCAAACAGACAAACAACGCTCAAGTCATCTTAATAAATAATAATATTTCATTATATTCGACTACATTTGAAAAAAAAAAATTAAATTGGTTTCAATTTAATTAATTTTATCGAGACTTTAGCTTAAATTCGTCGGTTAACTCTTAAGAAAACTAAGAGCAACTCGTAAGAACAACACTTTAGATTTTTAAAAAACCCACATAAGTATTTTGATTACATTTCCTTAAAAGATGAGTTTGTTCTCGACCAGAGTAAACAGAAAATTTCCTTAGCTTATCTCTGTGGCGTGGTTCGATTCTGTTCGATAAAAACGGACCAATGGAGGTGCACCCTCTGATATCACGTGCTCGGCTCGAATGAGTTTCAGATACGTTTCGCAAAGTGTATTGTATTTTTATCGCATATAACACAAGTTTTGTGAACGATGAGACATGCGTGATTAACGGCAGCAAGTACACCAGAGAAGAAAAAAACATCGTGTGAAAAAATTGTGAAAATTAAAGACGTGATAGCGATGAAACGGTGTTGATTGGTTCATTTTTAAACAACGACATTAAATACCTGTATACTGCAAATACAGACGACATGCATGGCATGTTACTGATAAAAAAATAATTTTTAGTTATAGTCGAGACTTTCATGGGTTTTATAAAATAATTTTTTTTTGTAAATGCTGAGCACAATTCAACGGTAATCTAAATATGAATCATTTATCCATAATTGCAATTACGATGCGCTCTGCGTCGTGCTTCATGGATTTCACGTTGTGCTCCATGGATTCGTTGTCTTTAATTGGTATAAAACGTGTGTGCATTTAAATTCTTTAGTCGCAGTGCAAGTAAAAATGACGATTCCATTTTATGTTTATTCAGTTGCACTTGGCTCCGCTTATAGTCTAAAAATATTATTTGGCAAAACAGCCGCGTAATTTATTTGGAAATAATAATAATACTATACAGAGGTAAATACGATCTTTGCTCATGTGCCAAGTTTGGTACCGGGTAACTATGCTTCTCGCTTATTGGTAGCAAAATGATTAATTCACAAGTGGGTATGCCAATTCGATGCCGTAAATTAATCGATAATTGGCTTATTCCGATAACCTCCTTTGAAATATTGCGCAGACGTCATCGATATTTACTTAATATCAAACGATAGAGACTATCCGTGTATCGATCAGCATGATAACAACTTGTTATTGGCTGTGAGAGAGTAATTAGAGACTATTGGCGCCGCGACAGCTTTATACAGCCGATAGTGTCCGTATTGCGTGGACGTATTGTTATCTCAAGTGTCTCATTTGAGCGGTCGCGAAATTGTGCGACGGACGGAGTGGAACGCTTGTGTAAACTAATATCACTCAAGAGTAAGTAGATTTATTTCTGAAAATATTTTTTTTTTCTTTTTAGTATGAGGTGGCTCAAATTTTATTATTAAAAACTTTCTATTAAGATGACTTAAGAGTTAATTGTTTGTCTGTTTGGACATCATTGCGGCCCTTTTAAACCAACTTGCACACGTCCTAGAGACTTCAAATTTTGGAATCTAGTATATCTCGCGGAACATTTGAATCTATCAAAATTTCATGTTGTTCTTCGAATCCTGAAAAAGGTTATTAATTATTTTAGTTGAAAGCGATTGGCCAAGGATATGCCCACATTTGCCCACATTTGGCATCATTTGCCTACATTTGCTCACCTTTGCCTACATGAAAATTGTTTTTTTTTCTCAGAAAAACGAAGTTTTTTGCATTTACTAGTTTTCTAACCTTTAGTAATAAAAACCGTAGATCTCTCCAATATATTTGCTAATTTAATTTCTAAATGAGATTTTACATATGATTTTTCCTATCACGATTGGGTTGTCTACTCAAATCTGTGTGCGATCACGTTTTGTTCGCGAACGCGACCACCAAAATTTCCTCGCGAAAATCTCTCCTTGAGCACACACACGACAGCGACGCAGGTTCTGACGTCACAACCGCATTGAACGCGTTCGAAAAGATTTTTTTCTCAAGAACTGAAAAAGAAAAAAAAAGAAGGTAATGGCTACGCCATCTCGCCGCGTGCGCGTGACCATCACTCGTGACGTTTTGCCGGCGGCTACACAATCCCATCTCAGCCAATCAGGGTGCAGTGTTGCGTTTAATTGCGTGCCCCGAGTCTGCGTAGACAACAACCGAGCCGCCCAGGGCTACTTGACCAGCCTGTTTTGTTTGCTTCTAGGCGGTGCATTCTTCTGTTTGCTCCATTCTTTGGAACGGAAAAGTTTCGTTTTTCCTCGGAACAGGTTCCTTTTCCTCGGAACTTTTCAATGCATGGGTTCCTTTTTCTAGGAACAAACGCTAAAAACAGTTTCGCTTCTATTTTTTGTGGACTTTGTAACTGTCGTTCCTTTTACTGAGTGCATCATATATATTTTTTTGTTTTTGTTTCTTAAATCACCGTAGTGCCTAGTGCACTACAGGATTACTGCACCCTCAAGTCTCTATGGAGATATGTGAGGGGTAGGGAAGGGGAATGACAGCTGGAATATTAGCCAGGCTGCAGGATCCACCCCTAAGTTCTGGCCACTCCCCAATGGAAGCTCAGGGGGTGACGCCAGTACCCCAGGCTAACGAATAAACGAGAGCCTGCTAGGGGAATCGAACCCGGGACCGGCGGTTTCGTAGGATGTTGCCATACCCACTGAGCCATCGGTACTTACAATTTTATTTTAATTTAAATAATTAGTATTTAAATATTAAATATTAGTTCCTTTTCTAGGAACGTGTTTCGATTTTTGAATAATTTTGGAACTTCTAGATTTCTTTTCGTAGAAATGAACGCTTGGAACGGTTAAGTTTCTTTTTTTCTGGAACTGGAACGGTCGTTCCTTTTACTGGATGCATCATATTTAAATAATTAGTATTTTAAGTATTAAATATTACACCTCTTATTTAAATATTTTAAAAAAATGATCACCTTCGCATTCAAGCTTGCGGGATAAAAATCCTGTCTACCAATGAAACAATTTGGGATAAATTTAATTTTATATCTTTTCATCCATTTAGAAATTGATTTTTTCATTTTTATTTTTTAACCGAAAGTACGGAAAAGGAACGGAAAATCTCCAGCTTCCTTTTGAAAATGAAACTAAAAACGGTTAGATTTCTTTCAATGTATGTAGGAACTGGAACTGGTTAATTTTTTCTTAGGAGGAAACGGGAACTGGTTTTTAAAAAGGAACGAACCCACACCACTTGTCCATCCTTATAGCCATCATCAGTAGCATCCTCGCACGAGATAGGGAGACAACAGCGCGCCAAACTCCACTTTCTGTTTCTGCACATCTCTCTCTTATCTACAACAGCCACGCGTATGCAAACAAAAAAAAAAAAAAAAAAAAAAAACTCGCACGCTAC
>JAUJYS010004436.1:0-11971 GCA_033995665.1 Melogona broelemanni | reverse complement strand
CCCTTCCCTGCCCCTCACATATCTCCATAGAGACACGAGGGTGCAGTAATCCTGTAGTGCATTAGGCACTACGGTGATTTAATATTAAAAAAAATAAAAATAAAAGTGAAGCTTATCTAAAGTAAAATATACAAATACCGGTATGTAAAAAAAGTAGTGTTAGTAAATTAGGATTTGATTTCTCGTGAATATGCAGATCTGTCCAACTTGCCACGGTTTGAATGAATTTGCAACAGCAAACATGGTGGTAATGGAATGACGGTATTGGAAATAAAATTTATAAAATGAAGCTCCGACTTGTAATCGATAATTCCAATGACTGACACGATCGAGTTTAAATAAACTTTGAAAGAGGTATCACCGCATCAATAACAGTTGAACATAGCAATAACATCGAATCAAATAAATATGTAGCCTACAAACAACGTCCAACGCGAAAAAGAACTAAAATACAAAACATGCACGCAACTGGAAATAGTTGGGCGATTGCCAAAGTTCGACATGGATAAATAAAAGAGTTTAATCTGTGAGTGAGTATTGTTGAAAAACTACTTTCAACAAGCATTAAACCATATGGATGTCTACCAATGTCAACTTTGACCAAAACTATCATTGTCATCGACTAGCATTTTTTTATATAAACATGATATCATACTACCCTAGCTGTTGCATTAAGCTATCGATGCATGCGGCCGTAAGAGGAAACATGACACAACAACTAGCCCCTACTATATTGGCTCCAGATTTCTTCCACGATTTTTATGCGCCTAACATAACAGGTGAAATGTGCCTGCCCAATAAATAAACTATATTACCTATTTTAATTCAATTATTGAACCATGACGAAGTCAACAGATGGAAAGTAACTATTTGCCGTAAACCGGCGAAGTCCTAGGAAGTAATTTCATTCCTTCGGCAATTTCAAATACTTTTGGAGGGAGGGAGCGTTGTGTTAAAACATTTTATTAATACCATATCCAGCGCTAACCAATGTATAACAATAAAAATATATCAACGCGCCCACGATGGAACACCTTTGAAAACTTGAATAACAAGACCTTGTCTGACTTCTCAGAACTCTCAAACGACAGCAAAATTCAGAATATAAACAGTCCATTCGTTTGTCAAGTTGCTTTACCCATTATCTGGGGATTTAAATGAATTAAAAAACGAACGAATAAAAATTAATTACCTGTAGTTAGACAATAATCCAAGCGACTTTCGAATAACACGTCAACAAATTTAACTGGCGGCTGCCATATTTATGTTCACATTGCCTCATGCAACGGGCCCTACAATTTCGTCGTTAGTATGAGGAAAAGTCAAAAAGATAACCAGTAATATTGAAAATACATTTTATCTATAAAATTAAAGATAAATAAATTTAAATATATTTAAATTTGTGAATTATAATATTTAAAAAATGCTTGCATATATCACCACTCTTAGTAACCTGTTAATGGTGATGCAAATTATCAGCCAGCTTTAAGAAGGTGTCCAAAATTATGTGCACATGTAGAGCGTCGATCCGATTCTTTATGTGCTGCGATTGATGTTACACTGAATCAAAATCAACAACGTCGCAGGCAAGAAACAAAATTATATACGCCCCCTCGATTAATTAGGATATTATTATCATGTGTCGTATGCAGACGATGCTTTTTTATCATCTGGTCATTCTGGTGAAAGTTAATCGACGTTTCTTTCCGATTCTATCGAAAAAGTAATAATAATGGGATCGCGAAATCGAGGAAAATTCAAATTTCCATTAGATCCCGAAACAGAGTAAGTTTTACGCACCATTCCAAGTACCCGCGATCGATATTTCTAGCCGTTTCGCAGCTGCCGTCAACCCTTTACCGCAGTCTTGGCCTAGGGCCTAGGCGAAAAGTCCACTTGAGTTCGAGTCATACGGCAAGCTCACTTGAGTTCGAGTCATACGGCAAGCTCACCAAAAATATATTTATATTAGTATCATTTGGGAGTTAAAATAAAGATTTTCAGATAGAATATCGGTTAAAACTTTAGTCTGACGTCTAAGCCATCCGAATGGAACGCCCTCATCCAAGACTTAATTGAATCTCACTCCCACCCTCTTCTTCAAGTACTGACAGCTTACTGCCCGCATACGCAACCTGCCATAATCACTCCGAACTCCACCTAGTCAGTCACACATATTGCCATAATGCATCGGCGATACGAGTACTTCATCTAAATCTTCGTGTAAATCTTCTCTGTTTCCAGGAAAATCTTTCAAAATGACAAGGTGTGTGTGGTCAGTGTTATCGGTAAAAGCGCACACGAAGTCAACAACTGCAAGGCCGCGGCCCTCGACAGCGTCATACGAAGAAATATTTTTCAGGTAGGAGCTAGCCCTCCGAATTGTACATGTGTATCGCGTTCAGAATCACGTTTTAATTATTGCTGTAGTAATTCATTGTGTGTAAGTCTAAATCTTATCTACATGATTATCATTTGTTTTAAGTTTCAAGTTTTACAGTACGGGACACCATTGGTTGTTTGCCAAACTGGAGTTTGCAGGCAGCTTATTATGGTGCTAATAGCATCGAAATTATTTTAATTTGCAGTCTCGACTCGTCGACACCGCCGCTGAGGCTGATCGTACGGACTCAGAAGATAAGCAACTGGTATGATGTTGGTTTATGCCAACGTAATATTCCTTACTACGGCATAAAAGATCGCCCAAATATAAGAATTAACAGAATATCGTTTCGGTAATGTGTCGATCCACATGGTTAAAATTGATCCACACGGTCGTCGTAGACCAGAGGTAAATCAACAACCGCTCGTAGTGCGGCGATCCCGGGTTCGATTCCCGGCTCGGGCTCTCGTTTATTCGATCCCAGGATAGTAGTGAAAATGTGCCCCTGCACAACATTTCATGCGGTGATTGGCAATCATTCATTGACAAATTGGTTTCGTTACACCCCGTGTGTTCGCAATCTACCACATGTTAAAAAAAATCAAGAATATACTTGTTACTAAATATGCACTTCAATTCTCTAGTGCGAAATCGAGGGCTATTACGATGCTGACAATCGCACCATTTACCTACACATGATCGGCGTGTTCGACGCGCAGTGCTTGGTCACCGCTTGCAAGAACTACCAGTCGCATTTGGAAACCAAGGTACGAGTACTAGCGCGATTCAATAAAATATATTTATGCTTCCTATTTAAAAAAAAAAATTAAACTTAATTTAAACTATTGCAGGGTTTCCTTCACACCTGGGCCGACATGAAGTATAGTCAAGCCAAAGGACTGCTGTTTCTGTTTTCCATCTCTCACATCATTTTGGTAGGAACAATTACATTGATAAAACTTTGTCTTTTGTGTAATAATAAGTTGCTTTTCTGGATCTGATTATTTTTGGTCTGCCGTTTCAGATAGTTCACCCCGTACTAACATTCGATGTTAGCTACGTGCATCTTTTCAGAACTATTGATGGAATTCGGTAAGAAACTGAATTGGTATTTTTTAAAATACTGTTTTTAGCGTTGGCGCGTTAGTGGGAAGAATCCCAAAACTGAACTAAAATTATTTGAGAATTGCACGCGAATTTAGAAATTAATTGTGTGTGACGTCCAGTTACTTCCGACCTCTGGTGACCCGGTACATAAATGCTCGACAATGTTACCGATCGAGGGAGCACTGCCATCCGCTTGTACCGTGCTTAAAATTTATTTAAAAATTGCATACGTTTTTATAAATTAATTTAATGGAGTTGTTCATTGTTTTTCCCCCCCAAAAACTATTTCTTAAACATTAAATTAGCCGAGCTGTAATGGAACCGCCTTTTTACGGGATCAGTCTTTAACTCCTAGGTTATAGACTCTGTCAGATCCTTAAATAAACGTTTGAATTTATTTTGCGAACTGTACGACTTACCTTCCGTCACTATCCATGAGAATTGAAAAAATCAAAATGAAATTAAGAACATTAACTCACCGGTACTCGTTTCATTAGTATGGCGTCTGGGGAAAAACGACAGTGGCGCGCCGAACGTTCATTTCCGGAACTTTTTTTCTTATGACAGGCAGAAGGCGCAGGCCAATATGATGAGCGTGCTGAAGGACTGCTCCGTGTCCAACGACTGGATGCAGGCTGGGCGACCGTGCTCCCCACGCGCCCTCTTCCTGTTCCATTCGCCGAATCCGAGCGTTTGGGACGAGAAACCAGCTGTCACACCCATCTCGAGAACGAGCAAGGTAAAAAATATTCTTGTTTTTGCATTTGCTCTCGTGCACTTTTTGAACGGACTCTTGTCTATCCCATTTCTTGTGCAGTACACTGGTCAACTTTATTGTACGAGTGTCTGATGCGCTTTTACACGATTTAGAAAATTTCGCCAATCAAGAAGCTGGAACACGCCCTCGAAGACCAGATCTACCGCATCCTACGAAAGAGTCGCGTCATCACGAATATCAGGTAGGGCATGGTGACGGGAACGGTCGAAAGTTGAGATTGTGAATTAATGATAGAGTTGCTACGTTGGTAAAGGAGTACTTGCTACTCGATTGAGCGAAAAGAGACTAGATTGAGTGAACGGCTCGGCGTTCCAATAGCCGGTATTGCAACCGGCTACAGTTCGGCAATCCCGGCCCGAGCTCTCGTCTATTCTAGTAACACGAGTGGTACAGAATCTCCTGCATTGAACATTACTACAGTGATCAGGAATAATAAAAAATAACCTTGATTCGTTTTCTGACTTTGCAGCATGAACTCTCTGTTCGCCATTCCTGCCAATCAGGAATTCGTCTTCGTACACGTGCCCGACGGTCAGGTGGCCAACCCGGTCACTTTTCTCATGCAACAGCTCCACATGCAGTGCACAGCCAGCTTCGATGAGACGAGTGGCGGTCGAAACAAGGATGCCGACTTCGGCAGCCTGAACGGCGAGCGGGCGCCCGCCCAGATGTTGGGCCTTGGTGCCAGGGAGGCCGAGCACGATTTCCGACAGTTCCTCGGTCAGCACGTGCAACTGGCTTGCTCCAAGGGGTTCGACGACAACGTAGGCCGGCACTCGGGGGCCTCAGTGTTCGAGGTGACCTGAAAATATTATAAAAATATTTTTGAATGTATAAATATTTTTCACGGAATGTACAGTAAAAATACAGAAACAAGATTTCGAGACGTACATGTACATGAAAATTTGTCTAGTTGAACGAATAACAGTGAACGAGATTGTGAAATTAAACACAAATGATAAGTCATGTCGAAGTTATTAAACATGATTATTTATTGTCTAAGAAAACACTAAAATAAAGCAATATGATCTGTCGATAATTCGAAGCAAAATGATGTTCACCTCAGTGTGGCTTACAATTTAAAATACATATATTAAAATATTGTGAACATTTTGTAGAGTTGTTATCCCAAATGTGAAAATTTCGCCTTTACGCATTTTGGTTAAATCTGGCGGCATTGTTCAAAATTTAATATTTCCGCATTTCTTTGCATTTATGGCTCTCTTTCATTTCATCGATCAGTTGCCATCGGGCAAGAGTTGGTCGAAGGTGGCGACCGGAATCTACCAACTGTTGTTCGTTGAAGACGCAGGAAACGCCGCCACGAAGGACGTCCTCAACACGTTTCGCTCTCAAATCGATATCGACGGTCGGTTCTCGGAGGCGTAAGTTAACGTAGATCTCGAACTACATTCTGAACTTGGTTCAAGGTAGTAATATATAATTTCCGTAAATTACAGGCGATGCGGCAAAGTGCTGCCGGCAGCGACTGCCGCGTATCAGGAGGGATTGCCGACGCACTATTCGTCGGAGGTCCACCACGCTCAAGTAAAAAAAAAAACATTTAAAAATGCTTAAAACTAAAAAAAAATTAAAAAAATCCTTAGATCTAAAAAAAAAACCTAAAATAAAAGTAAGAAAAGTAACAGTTGAATTGCTGCTCTTCTTTTACCAATAAGCTGTCGCAGGCTTACCGAATATTTTCTCATCACGCCCGAGGACCCGCCTACGATTCATACGCCGCACAACTGCGAGACGAGTGCGAAAAGTTTTGGAAGAACGGTCACCAGCTTTGCGAAGTCCATAGTCTGACGGGTAATCCCTGTCTGAAACCAGTAAGTCTGCACAAGCGAAATTAAATTTTAAGTCCAAATCATTATATTAAAAAAAAGTAGAAAAGCAGTCATTTCTCTGTATATATGGGAACAACCAGATAGCTGCCATAGTTGAGATTTTAAGTGGCGATAAATTGAAAATATCTGCACCTTTCCAAACAAAAATTTGAAATTATATTTTTGAAATTTCAATTATTGAAACAGTGAAAGCGGTTCATAGGGAGAAATACTCACTTAGATATTTAAATTACCTTACACTGAATAATTAGCGTAATGATCTAGGGAAATTAAAAAGAAAAGCTATCATTTCAATAATTTTTCGCTTATCAGATCCACCGATTACCAACGGATCCGGAAGAACCCGACAACGGCGCAAACCGCGCCAATCCAATTCCAGTGATGCCACACAGCAGCCAGTTCAAGCTAACCTCCGTCTGTAATTGCGGTCGCAAGCAGGCCATCAGAGATGATCCGTTCGATTCGAAAGCGGCCAACTTCGACTACTACGATCAGCAGTTCAAGGTGTGCTGTTTCGAGTTGGAGCAGCTGGCGTTCCCCGTGTTTCAGCCGAGCACGGCCGACTACAAGGCGGCCAAGATCGCGCTCAATCGAAGTCATTCGCATTCCAGTTCCTCCTCCAAGCGGGAGTCGGTGGTGCTGGGTTCCAGGGACGATAGAGAGCTGTCTGTAGCCCCCGGAATGAGTCTGGCGCTCAGCCTCGGTAAGCAATAAGGGTTCGACGACCAGCAGATGAACACTATCACACTTAAGTTAACTAGTTTGTTAATTATGTCTATTTTAACATCCATCTCGGCGTGCTAGCGCACCATAGTCTGTCTATATTATTCCTGGTAATATAATATTCTAAAACTAGCCAGCAACTTAGAAATTAACTGGAGCATCATTTATTGCAGGTCAATCCCTGGGAACGAGTGGCGAAGCGAGCGGCCGACTCAGCTTGCAGCATGACCACAGCCCGCAGGATATGAACAGAAGTGGCGGCGTGATACTGGTCTCCGACACGGAATCCACGTGTTCCAGCACGGGTAGGAAGGTCTTCCTATTCCAAATTTCTAACTAAATCCGTTGATAGCTCAGTGAGAGGCTGTTCTAAACGATTTTGTTTCTCATTTTTTCCCCGGTATCCAACAGACAAGGCCCTAATACGTCAGGTTTCGACCACAGAGTACCTCCCGGGGATGCTGCACAGTGACAGTCCCATGGGACTACTACCGTCGTTCCAGTCTTGGTCGCTGGTGTGCTTGGGACCGTCTAGTCTTTATTCACATAACATAGGTTAAATTTAATTTTATTTTTATCACCACTTAATATAACCTGTTTGGACACATTTGCATCTGTTTGAACTTGCTTGAATGTGTTTCAACATGATCAAACCTGCTTGAAATTGTTTGAACACACTTAACCGTGTTTCAATATGATTAAACGTCTCTGATCCTTATTAATCTTCTTGAATAAGTTACAAGAGTTACATTATAATAAAAAAAAGCAACATAAGTCGCAATCATTGGCACAAGTTCGAATGTCATGCTTGATTATTAATTTTTTTAACGGGTGCCCGGTAAATCCAGGGATCCAAGACCAGCCCGGATTCATAACGAACACAAACTTCCTGCTGCCCTGGGACGTCACCGTCAAAGCGGAGAGCAAAGAGAGGTGGCCCACTTTGGCGGAGACCACCAGCGGCAAGAAGACTCACCCAGTCAAAGGAAAAAAGGGCGGCCGCGGTAAGAGGATTGCTTAATTTCGTTATTCTCAGTCGTTGTAGTCTGGTTAACCAATGATCAGTGCGCCGTAGATAATGTTTTGAAATCCTTCATGGTTAAATACGTTCAATCTTGGCTTGCCTTTGTTTAATAGCACAAACGGTGGAATCATTGATTTCAGTGTCCTCTTAGAAATTCCCTGTGCTTGTCCGATCTCATACCTTTTCTAAGCATTTTCTTCGTGCTTTTTTTAGCGACTGATCAATGGTTTTCCTATTTCTACCAATCGAATTTAGTGAATTTGATAGATTTTTGATTATTTTTTTTGCTACAAAAATACTAATAATGGAAACTGGTGTAAGCAGATTACACATTTTATATAAACTCGGCAGATTCCTGCGAATTCGCGGTGAAAATATTCCTGGGCGTGGAGTACGAGTGCCACCGAGGTCACCGGTTCATGTGCTCGGGGCCGGACAAGATTCTCAAAGCTTCCGGTTCCGGTCTCGTCAAGGTAGGAAATGCCGATGATGACACGGTCATCATTAGCTTTTATTTTTGGTCAATAGCTGTTAAGCACATATTCCATACAATTATTCGTTTAATTTCTCGCTAAGAACGCTACCTGTTTTGAATTGAACCCTCGTCACCGGCTTAGCAGTTCGACGTGCTAACCAATGCATTGCATCTTATTTTTGTCATTTACCCTTGGATTGATGTAATTAGTATTAGTACGCTTCATAATTTATCATAATTTAAAAGCCAAGTTGCCTTGCGGATTTTTTTTTTGTAGAAGCTAAATTGTTTAATATTTGTCGGTTTGTGTTCTATATTTATTCTTTCTAGGAAACTGCCAGTAAAATTACGTCATGTGATATGCCGCTCTATTTTCCGTGTCCGTGTCGGTAAGAAAAAATTTCTTCCATTCGTTCGTTGAGTTGCGTTGTTATATCGCGGGGTTTGTTCGTAATTGCGGGAATGCTTATTTTTCTGAACGCGACCTACTTCAGATCCGCCAAGCCCATCATCGCCCAGCTGATGCGCGTGCACATTGTCACCCCCAAGGCACCTGTCCACGTGACCCTGGATCCCAAGGTGCAACCGGCCCCCGGATCGTGTCCCATCTTCTATCCGGGCAACGAGGACCCGGTGCGACTGTCCCAGTCGACGTACTGGGTACTCAGATTGCCGTATCCTTTTTTTCTTATCGGTTCTAGTTATATTCAATCGCATGTAATATAATATTTCTTAGTCTACTTTTTTGTTATTCGTATGGGCGAAATTTTGTTTAATTATATTTTTTGAAATCCTGATCACTTTTGTTAATATCACTACAGGAGATTCTGTACCCAACGTGTTGCTCTTTTCACCACATATTCACATTTTCACGCCAGGATCGAATAAAGGATAGCTTGCGCCGGGAGTCGAACCCGGCGCCGCCCATCCGCTTGAACATTTGTGGAGACGCGCTGTATGTTGTGTGGGGAAGTGTTCGTCTTATTTTAAAATTTAAACTTAACTTTAGGGTAATTCAGATTCATCTACGAGGGCGACCAAGGTCCTTATCTGCCGGTCAAGGAAAAGAAGTTGCCCAGCTTCGGGCGTTTGCTTCGGGGAATGTACGGTGTCCTGCAAATATCTCCGGACAAATAAAATGGTTGACCAAAGAATGCTACTGGTCAAACTTTTTCACTTTTTTGCACTGCGGTTCTACTGATATTGTTTTTTATTGTAAAATATTTTCGTCCTGGAAACTATAACATTGTTTCATATCTTTGTGGTTTCATTTCTAGTAAATTGTGTCAATAAAATGACTATTAATTTACACAATTAAATTTGTAATGTTTGTATCTCTTGTCAATTGTGTTGCGCGTTATTAAATGGAGCCTGTTTTAAATTGTTGCAGCTGGCACTTTTATGTTTCTAAAATCAACCAAATTTATCGCCAATGGGCGATAATAAAAAAAAATGCAAATTGCTAATTCGATGGTTCTCTGATTCACTGTGACCTTTCTTGAGTCTGTCACTCAATTTTTAATTGTATTGATTCTTCGGCGCCGTCTTTACCGTATCCTATAATAATTTTATCATATCCTATTCAACTGAATAGTGCATTTTTGTAAGCAAATCACGTCAAAGTAAACAAATTTTGGCAAAAGCTTTTTTTAATACATGATTAGTTCTGAACGAAATCTAAAAATCAAATAAATTCATAATTTTCTCTATCGGTCCAGTTGCTTCTTTAATCGTGCGCTGCTTTCAGGACAACTAAATTACCAATGAGAGCTAAAAAACGCAAATCAAGTTAATTGGAAGTTGGTAAATTTATCTGTTAGAAAACTGCCTGCCCAATTCTAGGTTATTTTGTGGTTGCAACTTAATCGACAAGTCAAAAACAATTGCCTATGCAAATTGCGTGTAACGTGTACACGCAATTTACATAGGTGATTGTTCATTATTTAAATTGATTTCACGATGTCAGGACGAGCCCTCAGTGGATAGAACAATCGCGATGTCTATTTTAAAACGCGCCCAAATTTCCTTGGTAAATTGAATGAAGTAATTTAAAATCTGTTTTCGCCTGTCTATTAAGCGGCCCAAGCGATACTTATCAAAGAATTGTAATTTGGCATACTGAGCGCCATTAGCGGGGACAATTGCAACTTTCCGTGACCGACCAAATGACGAAATAAGCGCCACCTAATGAAAAAGCGGTGCTTCCATATTCCCATCGAGTACCTTGTACGACATATGGCGCCCCGCTCGGCGGCTTAACTTAACTACGAAAATCTGGATCCATCAAAGAGATTTGCAGGTCTGAAGGAATTCCCATTTAATTATTTTTGCAAGAAGTATGATTTCCACCCGCAAGCAACTTGGAAGGGCCCATAACGGAGGTTAAATTTCCATTTAAATACCCTATTTCGTCTTCTTAATACCCCTCACCTTATTGAGATCGAAGAATATCCTCGAAAAAAGTGTTGGGTTCGTTACTTTTGAAAAGGAACCAGTTTCAGTTCTCGTTTCTCCGATGAAAATAGGATTAAGTTCCCGTTACATTTCCACAAAAACGGAAACGGAACGAAACTTTTCCGTTCCGTTCCATTCCTGTCCAACAAATTTCCGTGACCAACGAAACGATTCGTATTTTATGATCCGGGGCATATCTTACAATCCGTGTGCCACGTGAATCTGATTTATGATTAATTTGATTAATCTTCATGCTCTGCCCGAATCTGGCCTAACCGAATGATCTGGATCGAATCCGTGACAGATTTACGATCACCCACCAAACCAACTGAACTATTGGTCCCGGCAATCATCATCGGGTCTTCGTTACCATCGTAAATAAAAAAGTTTCATTAAATATTCGCTAGATAGCGGAACTAGCTTTTTTCTGTAAAGTCTTTCACCCATTATTGTAGGTGGATTTTTCCACGTTCCCGGGATTTTGTTGCAGCGAGCCGGTACGGTAAGGCGTTTTCGTCATCAGGTCTTATACACATGTTAACGAATACGACTCCCGTACTCGAGACCTTCTACCCTCTTTGGCTCGGATTTATTGCTCGACGAAACCGGCTACTCGTCGAGCGTTCCACACTCGTGAGTTGAATGAACAAATCGCCGGGCGCGTGTTACGATAACTTATTCACCAGAATCGTGTTAACGCCAAACGGCGTATTTTCCACGCGAAACACCTGCTCTATAGAAAATGAGCTACGAAATAATCTCGCACGGCGGGCTATCAAACACCTTGCAGAAAACAGCCACGACCAATAAATTAGCAATCAGTCATAACCTCATTTACAGTGCACAAATATGCTAAATAATAAACAAATAATCAATTGCAAAAATGGGTTCAAATTGAACATTACATCAGATTTACCTTATCATGCATATATAAACATTGAATTCTCTCGTAGATTGGCAATTTGGCAATCACAAGTTTTAATTTTGCAACTCAATAACGATTGTATCGCTTTGAGGTACTTAATAGCGCGACAAAGAATCCCATAAACAGTTTCTTGAGATCAAATTTTTTTTTATAAATCACCGTAGCGCCTAGTACACTACAGGATTACTGCACCCTCGTGTCTCTATGGAGATATGTGAGGGGAAGGGAAGGGAAGAGGGATGGCAGCTG
>JAUJYS010004435.1:0-11971 GCA_033995665.1 Melogona broelemanni | reverse complement strand
TGGGACTGGTTTTAACAGCAGCGTGTCGTCTCTGGACCCCGACCCTCGATCCCCCGACACCTGTGTTTTTCTTGGCAAAATACAGAGGTGGTTTGGCATTACCTTCCCCCGCGCACTACTACGAGCCAATCCAACGATCGGCTGCACTGGGAATCGAACCCAGATTCGCTGGTTGGCGAGCGAGCGCGCTACCTCTCGGCCATATACGGATATACATAGTCAAATTAACGTTGGAATATATGCAAATTCTGTTGGATCACTCATTTTCAAATTCAGTCCTAAAATATCTCTTAAGAGATTTTAACTGTAAAACCGGTGCAGTTCATATCACCAGTGTAGCCCGCAACAATAGAGATTTTGCGCGAACTTATTTTCGAAATGCCAAATCTTGAAATAAAATGTTCCACAATTAAATAAAAGTAAAGCGTTATTCCAAAATGGCAAATTCTGAATAAAATGTTCTACAACTAATTAAAAGTAATGCACACTTTCAATGAACTTCGGTTGATATGGCGCATGTTTCAATTGATATGAATCGCGTATCCATCGCGAGCACATTTTCATTGGTATCCCTTCATCGTATTAACAGCTAGCGCCGGGAATTGGACCCGAGACCGTCGCACCACAGGTCCATCAGTACCGACTGGGCTACGACGAGTCTTACAGATGCGAGGCGTAATGCACGGGCTTTCCATTTTAACAATTAAAATTTTATTTTGGCAGAACAACGGTGTGCACCGATCGGTCAAACCCCAAATCCTGTCCGTGTTCGGCGATGTGGCCCTGGCCATCGGCATCGAGTTCAAGAAATATTTGGACATCGTGCTGACCACGCTCGTTCAGGCGTCGCAGGCGCAAGTCGACAAGGTAGGTGTCGTTTTTCAGCCGGGAGTTCTAGTTGCGGGCGATGTCCTGCCTCACCTTACGGATGATTCTGCTCAACGTGGTTAATGAATCTTAAAATGTTTGATTGCAGAACGACTACGACATGATCGACTACTTGAACGAGTTGCGCGAGGGCTGCGTGGAAGCCTACACCGGAATCGTACAGGGTCTGAAAAGCGATAACATGTCTGTCAATCGTAAGTGCTTCGCGACTCTTTAGCTTGGGAACCGTTCCGGGAAACATCTGATGTGTTTGAATTGCCCTCGTAGTTTATCGTCAAAATGATCAATGTCAATTTCTTTTTTAAATCTTTGTCTAACATATGTAAACATCTTCGCTTTCCTTTGTTCTATGCAGACGTTCAAAGTGTCCAGCCCCATGTCCCTCTCATGATCCAGCTGATCACAAATGTTGCCCAGGATCCGGATCGGTCTGACAGCAACGTGGGCGCTTGCGCAGGACTGGTCGGGTAAACAAATTTCCCTTTCAACTCCTGCAGTTTATTTATTCACCGCTATAATGGCCCTCTGGTCCTATGATCCTACTGTAGACGAATCTTTATGGACAAATATATCCTATGTCCTTGTGTTTTAAACATAAATTTCAGTTTATTTAAATTTTAAAAATTATTCGGAAGGAGTTCGCCGCTCCTGGAGGCCCAACGCTGCACTAGTCACCGTCTTTTAATCAATTCAGCTTAGACACGTTCTTAATTAAATTTTTATATTTGCTATGAAAAATAAAATAAATGAGAAAATAAAAAGAATAAAAGAAAGAAAATAATGAGAAAATAAAAAGAATAAAAGAAAGAAAATAATGAGAAAATAAAAAGAGCTCGCTCACCCTTAAAAAACTTTTTTCGTTGCTACCTGTCAACCAAGGCTGGCTAAAATGAGTTTTCATCGATGTAACCTTCTTTACCGATTGTTTCAGCGACCTGTGTACGGTGTTTGGCAACAGCATTGTCCCGCTGGTGGACCAGGAGGCCATCTCCGAGTTGCTGATGCAGGGGCGCCGTTCCAAGGTGACCAAGACCAAGACGCTAGCTACGTGGGCCACCAAGGAAATTCGCAAGCTGAAGAACTCCCTCACAGTCCAGTCATGGTCAGTAACAACCTCAGGCGCAAGCTTTAAGAGGAATCATATTTTTCGTAAGGTTCAGTCAAATTGGTGAAGGTTAAGTTTTTATTTAGTTTTTGATCGCGGTTTCTTGTTTTTTTTTAAATAAAAAATCTATCAAGTTTTTAAAAGATTCGAGTTTTTTTAACTATGTTTTTTAGCCAAATAACAAGCTCAGATCTTGCGGAATTTTGAAGCGCACTTTCAAGTTTTTTGGAAGGATATTGTAAGTTTTAAAAATATCCCAATTACAATCCTACATTTTTAACCGAATGATACATTCAAATCTTGTGAAGTTTTGAAACATACTTTCTGAAAGTATCTGTCAAGTTTTTGAAAGATGATAGCCCTTGAAATTGCACCCATTTTTAACCAATTTTAAATTTCTATGGTTCTACAATGTGATTCATGTTCTTAGTTTTTAAGTTTTTCAAATATCCCGGTTTTGGAAATTACACATTATTTACCGAATTGCAAGCTCAAATATTGTATAGAGTGCAACAGACTGTTATCTCGTTTGCAATTACTTAAAAAATTTGATAAGAAATGTAACGTCTTGTCATTTTTGATACCGTTATGCTCCCCATAATTCAAAATGTTGTTTTTTTCACCCTTCCAGATGGAAGCTCGGCGAGTGGGACAATCTGGGCCAGCGGGATGGCGACGTCGGAGATGGCGGTCGGGGTACCGGAAGAAGGCTCGAGCGGCCCACGCTGCTCTGCCGCCCGATGCCCCCATCATTGTAAGAGGAGCAACGGCATCCGCCGCCACTCTGATAACCTCTCTCTCTCTCTCTCCCTGTTCGTCCGTTCGCTCCCAAACTTCTCTTCGTGGCGCTGGCATACAACGCGCTTTCGGATTTCGCGACGCGATCACACCGAATAACAATTTTTTGCTTTGGCGGCGGCCACTACACAAACACAACACATCCCAGCCCCCCCCCCCTTTCTCGATCAACCTGATCCATCGAACTGTCGGTTTGCCGATCTAACCTTTGTATCGCTCGTCGCCGCCTGCGAAGCGATATATATTTTTTTCGACAATGAAAGAAGTCCGCCGTCTCTCTATCGCGAACAAAGTAACACAAAAAAAAAAGAAATACCGTTGAACAATCGCAGAAAAATACAAAAAGAAGATTGGAAGCAGCGTCGACTCGCCCGAGTGTATGAAAGTGTGTGCGTGTCTGTCCTCTCTCCCTCTCTTCATTCATCGTGTGTCACTTCGTCTCCCGACTGGTGTTCGGTGGTAGGAACGGGCCGCCAGGTTGCATAGCTCTTCCCGGCCCCCTTTTACCTCGTGGATTACGTCGCCTATAGCTTGTGCAACACCACGGCACCACCGTCGCTGTCACAGCTGCTGCAACTGTTTGACCCTCGTTCACCTCCCTTTAGTTCCAATATCCGACCAGATTAGTCCCTTACACACTCGTACCCCGTTCACACTCGAACCATCTTCGATTTTTTCGGTTTGCTGTGTACGTCGCCAAAATCGGGCACTTCGTATCCGTCACACTAGACGGCCGTATGTGTGTGACAAATTCCTCTCGTCTTGGCGAACCACTCGCGCGGCCATGCCAAAAAATAAAAATTACAACAAAAAAATTGAAGTGGGCAATGAAAAAAAGGAAGGACAAGAAATTTAATTTTTTTTTTTTACAATACTCTGGTGGTCACCCTTTTTTTTGCGGGGAGCGAATTCAGCCACGTTTTTTGCGGTTCGGCCGCCAACCCCCACCCCGCAAAATTCGCGATTGTATCCGACCGCACCAGCGTTTCGACCGCACAGTCGCTGGACCCTGGAAAACCAGTGATTTGGTCGTCACCGGCATCTCCCCCGTTTGAATTCTAAAATATGAGCAGCAACGGATCCATTTCGCCGCGCGCAAAATAAAAAGGAACCGCAACCGGAGTAATAATTACAAAACGCGATACGAAAAACCGTGGCGGTCTCTTTGGACATTGGCCGATGGCCACACTTCGTTGCGTCGCCGCCAGGAGCGCCTCCTATCGCAGCCGTCACCACAACCACTTTTCCCTCTCCTTCCTTCAATTGGAATACCCTTTCCTCCAAAAAAGGGACAAGTGGTTAATGGAACACACACATAAAAAAAGTGGGGACAGAGAAGTCCTCCTTTATCCTTGAAGTGCCTTGTTTTGGTTGTGACTTCTTTCGGCGAGTAGAGCTGGTACCAGTTTCTCGTTTTTATTGCCTCGCCCCAGGATTTCACACCCCTAAGCCAATTCACCCTCCACGATTGCCGTTAGAAGAAGGAAGAATATTGGAAGAGAAAAAATAAAAACATGTTGCGTTCCTCGTCGCCATTCCTCGTTTCCCACCTCAACAGTTATTTTCTGCCACTCCCCGAGAGCGCGCGACAACCCACTCCAAAAATCTGCACCGTCCTCGTTTCGCCGTCTTAAAAAAAGAACTGTTCCATCGCATCTAAAATCGTTTGGATTAATACGATTGTGTTTATCTTTGTTCGTCGTGAGTACGTCCTCGTAACGCACGAGAACGGAAAATGGTAGCCAACGACGTGTACGCCATTTAATTTTCCCCGTTGGTGCCAGTAATCTTGAATTTTTTGTGTTTTCTTTCTATCAGTTTTATCTCCCCTCTTTGGCTGTTGTTACGTCTCCCTAGTCGAGAGCGGGGAACAACCCCGGGAAAAAAAAGCTCTTGGAACTCAGTGCGGATTTGGTAACTGAACTTTGTTAGCTCTACAAACTAAAACTACTTTGGTTATTTTCTGGTAATCGATGGTAAAGTAACCGACTCTACGTTGTCTACTTTGTCAACGATTGTCACATTATTTCCTGATAATTGTTGGACACTAGAGCAGACGCCAAATTTATAGGGGGATTCGAGTTATTGAGACCACGATGAACTGGGCTGTTTCATCCCCAATTTTTGTCCTCTCCTCATAGTTTCTTTCCCCAGAAGTAGGCGGTAGTAAGGTTACAACTGTGAGTTGACTAAATAGATGCGGGGGCAGTCTGTTTTGTCCAATTTTGCTTTTCTTTCGGGCACACGTGTGGCAAATGGAGCGTCCGCTGCAATACTGAGCCTGTTTTCGGACGGGTGCCATATTTGTCCGCTATTTTGCAAGGTTGATGGTCTCATTACAGTTTGGATTTAAAATTTGTATTCAGTATTGTTTGGCAGTAAAAAAAAAATTTTGAGTCAAAGGAAGCTTGGAGCAACAGCTAATTTTTACGCTTAGACTGACAATTTATTTGCTTTTGGAATTTTTAGACTAATATACTGACATTTTTTTCGATTAATGTTGTTTGGTCTGTGGCCTGATGACTACCTACTTACACGCAACAGCTACTTACGGCCATGTTATTCAAGACCTTGATGATTCCAATGTTGTGCTCGAACGAAAAGCAAAATAAAAGGAAGAAATCGCTATCTGCAATGGAGGGGTTGTTTCACATATCACGCTCTTGTTGGTATTTCCCCCTTTTTTCTTATAAAGAGAGGATGTCGGGAAGCCACGGCTGAGGTCACTATGCACTATTTAAAAACAAACGGTCGCAAACTCTCGACCTTGTTTTGCAGTATTTTCAACTTTTATCGTTAGTTTATGTGGTAGGATAAATTAATTGACAATGAGGATGATGATCACCAATGTGCTGCGTTTGCTTTTTTTTCCAATTTCCTCCCTCTGTCCTCTGTCCTGATCTTCATGCTTGACAATTTTTGCTCCTACTCACAAACAATGGTCAAAGAAACCGATTGGTTAGGGTTTTGGAATCATGTTTTGCGTGGCAGAATGTTCTAATGGCGTGCAGACGTATCTTTTTTCCTTACTAAAATTAATCCGTTCTAAATAGTGGCTCTTTTTACGTTCTTAGATCACAAAAATAGTTTTATAAGTTTTGGATTTTGTTTTTGTTTCGTTACTTCAATTTGTTAAAAATGAATTTTTCCAATTTAATAAAAGATGGTGTTCGAACTTTGCCTTAACACAACCAATAATTTATTTACTTTTTCAAACATGATTTACAGAGTTTCTTTTCTTATTCAAACTATGAATGCTCTTTTTTAACACCCTAGTTTATCTAATTTGAATAGTCCTTTTATTTGGTCAGTTCTTGGCGCCTTCCATAATAATGGAATAATAAATAATGGATTAAATAATTTTTAGATCAACTAAAGAGTTTTCAGGCTCTCGTTGTGAATCACTGTTTGTGAATAAGGGTATAAATTGTTTTTTTCATGAATTTCTGCGATCGGTCCTCCGTCTTGAGGCCGATTTTGCCTTAACGGATTTTGACGGAAATTCGTCGTGTTTGGGCGTTATAACCGGGGCCTTTGGCAGCTCTGCTCGAAACATTTGAAATTTTCCTGTATCCGGCCTTTAATTAATTAATCCTTATTGTTCTAATCCAATTTCTGATTGGAAATTCGCACTACTATTTTTGTAAAAAAAAAATTAATTAATTATCCTCAGCCAAATTGTCAACTGAGTAGCGAATTGATCGTTAATCGAGTTTTCACGATCGAAACGTCTTGTGGGGTAATCAGGCATCTTACGAACCCGTTCTCCCCCCCTCTCCTTCACCCCTCCGACAAAAAAATATAATTTACCTTTTTTGGCGGCGGTTTTATTCCATTGCAACCACCTTGGTGTGAATTCATTTGATGCCAAAATAGTATTTTTCTCTCCCCACCAACCTTAGCTAAACTCTTTCTCACTTGCTCTATGAGTATAAAAAACGGGTATGCAAATGCGACGAAATAATTTCTGTGAAACCAAATGTTAGAAGGCCTCGTCAGCCGACTCATCCGGCCCTCCAGTGCGATTATCGCTACCAGAACACGAATTGTCTCAAAAGACACACGTATGTACAGAGGACGAAGCGGTAAGGGGGGCGTTGTGAAAAAGAAAATTCGAGAAATGCCCTGTCCCGTCCGTCACGTTTGTTGGGTAAAAACAAAATTTTGTTTTACCGTGCCGTGTACAAGAAAGAAAGGCAGCCTGCCGATATTCGGTGGCCTCGATACTGTCTTGATTTTTTATTTAAAAAAAAAACGAGATGTAAGCCTATTATTGTTCTTCCAAGTTTCTTTTGAGAGGAAATCGGAAATTGTCGCTCAACTTTGTTCCCGTTCTAAACAAACAAACAAAAAAAATCCGTCACCACCTTCCATCAAATGATGTAACGAAGACTCGACTACATTGAACGATGTATTTCTTTCTCCCTAAGTGTTTAACCCTCCCCTTCCCCCAGCCACAATCTTTTATATGTATTCTATCTCTACTTTCAAGTTGCCATTATGATTACGAATAATGGTAGGGTGAAATTACGATGGTGATGATATTTATATTAATAATTAATAGGAAGTACGATCAAAGGGAGTGTGCGTTCACAAAAGGCGTGGGGTCGTGACAGCTATTCTAGCGGTAGTTAATCGAACTTTTGTTTTAGATCGAGTGTTTGTCGAAATTTTGTTAAGGGTGCGAATTGCTACCGCTAGGTTCGCTTCGCTCCCCCCGCGCCCGCCATTACGATGGGCCACACTTTCCTGGATTAAAAAAACCAACAAAACAGAACGAAAAAAAAGTTTGTCACGTTTTGAGTGGCTCCCTCACCCCAACCATGTAAAAAAAAGAAAAAAAGTATTTGTAAAGTTGTAAATTCTATATCTTTTTTTTTGTAAAATGAGAAGAAAAAAATTAAGTTTTATTACTAGGCCTGTCCTTTTTCATAGTCGACTTGCGCCCGATTGGGGCCGCAAACAAAGAAAAAGCAGACAGAGGAAAATATCGCCAGTATCGTCCCGTGTTACGCGAAGTCTCTCATGTTGTGGAGCTAAAATAATTCGCTCGATAATGCCTTTTCACCCTGCTTGATTTCATTGTTTCCCCAGAGGCAAAAAATTGTATTAAATTGTCTCAAAATCTTCCCCACCTTTCCATTCCTGCATATCTATACCACCTTCAACCCTTCCCCTCCACACACACACATACACATGTTCCACGTTATTGATCTAACACTTTTTTTTTTCTCGTAATGTTGATGAGGCTGGGCTCGGTGCTCAGGTTCGTGATGATGTTAATCGTCCAACAGATGACGCCACTGTGCTTTTTTTTTGTTTCTTCTACCATTTGACATTGTGTGAAAGGTTGCGTGCGTGCTGCTCATTCTTTTTTCCACCACCACTCTTTCCCCCACTCCCTTCCAGAAAAGAAACCCAACGAGCATTTCTTTTTAATTCTTTGTGTCAATAGGAAACTAATAATATACACACAACAAGAACTCGCGCGCGCGCCCCCTACGTATTCGGTCAACTTTGAAGTTGTTCTGTCATCTAGTGTTGATCACGGGGAACCCCTCCGACTCGTAAATCAAAGTTGTTAGAACTTATTATTCTTTTTTAAACGGAGAAGATAAAAAATTATAGCTGTCAACCGCAGTTTTTGTTTTTTCGTATTTACCTTTTTTCATTTATCTTTTTTTGACTGAAGGCGCGGTTCCCAGCGTATACTATGCTGTTGCTTTACTGTTATCACTAAAAATACCCCTTAAAAATAATAAACTGTTCTTCCATGTACCGTAACCGTAATGCGTACTATTGTGGTTATTCGAAGACTCCATTTTTTCTTACTTTCCGAATTGACATCTCGACGATCTCGTCATGATTTTCGTTTCGAAAGGCATTCCAGTTTAAAAATAAGCCTTCTGTCAGTATTCATTCGCTTAATATATTTTATTCTATTTGTCTTAATTTTGTTACTTCGAAATTTTCTACCCTAACCTTTGAATATCATGAGTATCGACACTTTTACCAAAATTAATCGGTTTTAACTTTAAGGTGTCTGCTTGAACCTGTAAAGTATTTTCTCAAGAGGTTGCCAGCAGTAAGACAATCATTTTAATCTCTTTTTTTCTTCTCGATTTTGAAAATTATGAGACCTTATACCTTTTAAATGGTTTACGCTTGCATAGCAACGTAATTTTATTTTTCAAAGGGGGCAAAACTAGTAATGTTTCAGTCTGCTAGCAACAACAGCAAAAAATTGCAAACTGCAAAGTATTAAACACTGGTTGACAGTCATGTTTGGGAGTATGCCAAATAGTATTTTTTTTTTAATCTTAAATCGATCGTGAACTCTTGTGCCGTCTTTTTAAGCAAAATTTCTAGTAAGTTATAAAAAAAATTAAATTGTTCGCGTAGCTACTTTAATATACAGTCTCTTTTGACGGTAATCGATATTGACACTAAACTAAAGCTAACTACATTTGTGTTTCAATTTCTTCAGTATGAATGAGGTATAACTGGTGTGGCCGATTGTCCCAATCACATTTGAAAGGTTACAATGACATTTCTCCATTATCCATAACTATTTTTTTATTATTTTAATTTAGCTTTCATGAAAACATTTTTTTTACTTAATGGCTTTTATTTCGTTTCAGCTAAAGAAATGTGCATTTTTTATTATTAATGTGTGATTGGGACATGAGGAATTTTTGTTTAGATGCGATCAGATTCTCCGTTCATCACGTTTGGGAACTGTTTTAATCTCATTAGTTGTTCAAAAACTAAATCTTCATTGCAGTTGTGTAAATATGGAGTTTGCAACATGTGTTAATAGGTGGTGCTGTTTTATGGTGAAAAAAAAACTGTCGGGCTATTTTGGCGTTTTTGTTTCTTGGCTACATGTCTGCACAATTTATTAGAATGAAGGAAGCAATTAAAGTTTCTATACTACTCGGAAATAGTGTGGCCAAAGTTAGGTTAAGCGATTTCAACTTTGTAACAAATGCAGTTTTTAACAAGTAAATGCAAAAAAGAAAACGTACAAAGTTCATAGTTTTATAGTTGCAATATAGCCATTCACTTTGGCATTTAGTTACGCAATATATTTGTTTCATTTAGAGACTGTGATGTATCATTTTAAAATGAGATTTTGTATAGCTAGGTTATATGTATTGTGATTGATATATTTTAATTTGAATATTCCGTTAATTATTAGCACACTTATGCCGATCAACATTTTTTATATTAATTAAAAGAAAACATTGCCCTTCCTTTGTACTCCAGCATGCAGTATTATGCTTGTACAATATACAAGTACATATTTTTTTATTTCCAAGTGCTCAAATTCCAATAATGAATGTAATTAAACGGTACTAGTCACTACCTTTCAACGAAATTTGTTCATGTTGCAGGCTTCCATATGCACTTGAGTATGATGTAGACTGGGTTGCAATTCTGAACAAAATGTCGTGAATTGATACGTTAAACACTTCAGAGACAATCAAATCATCTTAATTTAATGGTTTGGTCAGTCTTACGGCAGCGACAAACAAATTAAGAAACTAGCCGAACTGTTTTTATTAGTTTATTTACCATTTTTTAAGGATTTTGTTGTTTGCTTCCAAGATGGTCCTGAACTGGCTTTTCCAAAAAAAGATCTATTTTTTTGCAGCCGTTTAGACTTTGAAGTCACAGAACCTCTTTCTGGTAAGTCAATGATGTGTGAAGAGACGAAACTATTTTATAAAAAATAATGTGATCGCGAATTGCGCCACTGGATGAAAACATACGTTTATACGTGCATTTTGACTGAGATTTATACAGTATAATAAATTTGAGCGATTGACTTTCAAACAGTTTTCCACCCCTTTTTTTCGTGTAATTTTCATTAGTAATGGATTATGGGTACTTGTATTCATGTTCCGCGCGGGGGCGCTACATCAATCTTGTATTTACAAAAATATAAACCGTTCTGTAGCGCCGCCTTACGTCTCCACGGATTATACTGTTTGATTACGATTGTAAATTTACAAAATATTAAATTTATGTGAATTTCAATTTTTAAAATGCGTTTTACAAAATCAGGAAATTCTTCATTGCTACAGTTGGCAAGGGCCACGCACCTAATGAAGAACCTATATAGACATGCAAGGCTTAAAAGCGTTGGACGCTGCACCATAGGTTATTGACTGATTCCTCAATTATTTGTCTTCAGCATTTATTTAGTGACAAAACTTAGTATTTTTGCACTCGAGATAGCAATCTAATTGACTTCCAGCGTCTATCTCCATCGTACAGCGGCACCGAATACAACTATAGCCTGCCCTGCAATCACCACCTACAAATTCAGAGTTGTAGAGTCGTGTTTATTTTATCGAGATTGCATTGTGTGGTTTGTGTGCCGCAGCATGGCTATGTGCTAGTGTGCCATCCATCTCTGTGCAGAGAAATAGATGAGCCAACCAAAAGGTGAGGCGTTGTCTTGATTACACACGAGATGCAGGGGTGAGTTGACCTCCAATCTGACGTTTTCAAAGAGACTTCAGGTAACGCGCCTAGCTTTTAAAATGCATTCACGCCTTTCTAGATATGTTATTCGTGGTTGAGAAACATCAACGAATAACATCAAGCCTACCTAACATGGCTTCTTTTTCAAGCCAAACATTCATGCGAAAAATTTGTTTATCCCTATTTTGGTTTCGACTTCCGTCTCAACCACAAAGTTTCTAGTTGACTTGGCAATATCAATTTTTTTCCTAGTCATATTTTCAATTAAATAATTAACCTATTTCGCGTCATTGTATTGATTGTACCTGATATTTTATATATCAAATAATGTTTTTGCTTAAAAATACCTACCGTCTTGACTAGAATCTTTTCATTGCTAAATTTGCTTCGGCTCAATTTGACTTTTTTTTGTCTCGACTTCTATTTTTTTTAGAAGTACGCGAGTCTTTTCTTGAAGGACAATAACCACGACGTTAGGTAATTTGAATATATTTATTTTTTGATAAGAATAATGAAAATTCAAAATATGCTTAATTTCAAATTGAATAAACAATAAAAACTATTTTCGACATGGACATGGAACCCGACATGGATGCTGTACATATTCGAGTATCTATAATTATAAAATACAGTTCCCTACCTTTGTCATGCCTAACCTTGTCCTCAAAGGTTTTCTGTACATCTCAT
>JAUJYS010004434.1:0-11972 GCA_033995665.1 Melogona broelemanni | reverse complement strand
ATATAGAGATAATTTAACATGAAGCTGCAGGATATAATACATGTATAAAGAAAAAAAAATTTGCAAGTATTATCTTTCCATAGAAAATAAATTAAAAACTCCACGGGAGACCCAAGATTCACATGGAGAGTGGTTGGGACAAAAACATCACGTGATTTGGTTAAGCTGGTTAAGCTCGTAAATTCTGCTATTTTATTCGCATGTATTTAGCCAACTCTTCAGAAAATGACACAGAAAGAAAACTTCAAGCTACATTTCCCGAAATGCTGTACACTGTTAAGAGCAAAATATCGAGAGGAAAGTCTCAAGAAGACAATAAGGGATTGTTCCAACAGCAGTTTCGATTCTTGCGAGGTAAAAATTTGATCTACGTTATCAGAATAAACGTTAAATATAAAATATGAGTACGAATAGTAACGGCAATAATTCACTTTGTTGGCGTGGGAACGGTTACATTTTGCAAATAGGCGCAAAAGAAATAAATTAAATGCAAGTTGGGTTACAGCAGCCGTTGATCAGTATATTAGTATCCCAGCATTTGATTTAAAAGATGCCAGCGGCGGATAATTTAAAAACCAGCCACCTAAAAGTAGATTTAATCTGGTTACCAACATAAAAAATAAATATTACGTTAACAATATTTGCATAATTCTGTATTAAAATACTAACGAAGATTCATTAGCCTAACCAACCATTAGCATTTAAGCTTTCGCAATATTTAGTGAATGTGGAGGAAAACCCAAATTCGTTGCGGAACACGTAGGAAATAACCACACAAGAGATTTAATGACCAGATTGCGAAAATTAAGGATGCCAGCAGTTTTCCCCCTGCATATTTGATTAGCGAGGAGGAACGCGGTAATCCGTATGCTCGACTCGCTCGACTCGCGAGAACAAAAGTTGGGTGCATGAATAATTAGCAGATGAGAAAACCCTGAAACACAATTAAAACTGAGTCGTGCGCGTTAAATTTTTTATGCCTAAATTCGCCGGGCCAGCAGGATCATATCTCATTGCTTAACATGTGGGTGTCTCCTCAGAGATCGGATATGGGGGAGGTAGGGGGGGGGGGTAGCGCCAAGACGTCGGCGTAAAAGTAACACATTTTTTACCACGACTAAATATTCAGTCGTTTTTACATTCGCAGAAACGAAAAAACGAATTTTAAAAATAATGCGATGCTCCGGCGTCTGCGAGGGGCGTCCCACCGAGCCCTACGCATGACAGTTACTTGCGAACGTTGTTTTTTGCATTTCTCACAATTGTGACTTTTCGTTTTCGAGTCTCGCATCAGATTTTTTTAAAGAACTTCACTTTGTTTTATAACTGGATCCCCCCCCCTTTTGTGAAAATAATGGACTTTGTTTTTTTTTCACAACATAAATATCCAATTTCAGCTTGCATGCATTCAAAATGGGTATGTTATTTTGTCAAAATTACATTTTAGAAGAAAATGTCACTGATTTTCTTCGATTATTTTTCTTCAAAAACATTTCGATTTTTATTTCTGAAGACAATAAATGTATATTTTAGTCTCGAATTTTTTGCCAAATAAATACAAGTGCTGTACGTTATACACGTACATGTACTGTTTTTCTGTCCTTGGCCACTGAGCGGAAACAAGTAAATGCCGATAAAAATATGTAGACAATACAGCTCCAAATTCCACTCGATTCCGCTCACTATCCCTAAGAAGACCGACGAATCGGTCCACACCGCGTAAAAGTAGCAGGATCGAGTCAGTGCGCCATCAGAACACCCCCGTAAGCGAATACGCGGTCGCGAGCCGAGACTGTGGCGCCGACGCCGAATGCGACAAATATGAATTCCAGGTTGAACGAGAAACTCATTCCGACTAAAGATTATCTCGCGTAAAGGATAGACG
This sequence comes from Melogona broelemanni, assembly GCA_033995665.1. Taxonomy (NCBI): domain Eukaryota; kingdom Metazoa; phylum Arthropoda; class Diplopoda; order Chordeumatida; family Chordeumatidae; genus Melogona; species Melogona broelemanni. The sequence goes on along the minus strand of JAUJYS010004434.1, from coordinate 10,087 downwards.
CAGTGGGGTGTAAGGGACAGGGAAAGGGGTGGGATAGATGGAAGGAAAGGTGGGAGGGGGATAGGAGTCGTGAGAGATAGTGGGGCGACTGGGAGAGGTTGTTGAGATGGAGCGACGTGCTGCCGGAAACGAAGAGACAGGGGGATGAAACCAGTGCCCTGCCGGGACTGTTCTTACATCCTCATGAGATCCTTCTCGCGAATCAATTCGATGCTTTCGATCGAATCCGAATACGATCTTCTGCCTTTGAATCCGTTCTTTCGGCATCGAGTCCGATCTTTTGCCATTACCAGCTGAGCAAATTTCTGATTAAACGATAGTGAATAGCATTTCCAGCGTCGCATTGCGGCACCATGACCGCAGAGAATGCACGATCAAGAAATAAGAATAAAATAAAACAATCGAAACTTCAAGGAAAACAACAGTGTTGAAAACAAATATTTTAGAAAATTGGTTTGATTTTGGTTCGACCAATGATGTGCCCATAAAAATTGTTTTATTTTGCTCGGAAAGATAAATGGAGGACGATGAAGGGGACGGATACGCAAAAGATGGTTTCATTGTATAGGCTGACAATAAGAGGTTTAAGATGCATCATCGCATCGACCCAATGGAAAACACTTGTACATGACGTCACAAGGAGTCGAAAACAAAACGACTGGACAGAGTACAAACTATATGGTGAGAATAAGTTAGCATTTTGTCAAACAATAATAATCAACGATTGCCCGAATCGGGAATGGAAACCAGAACCACAAAATACAGAGTGAGAATCTTGCCAGATTGTCTAAGAAATGGAATTGGGCGACTTGCTCGTCTTGCACAATTGTCACAATCATTTTACGCTTGTTATATTTCAGACAGCGTAATGATGTATAGAACGAAATCTGGTTAAAAATGCGAAATTGTTAAATTATTTAGCTTACGAAAATGTATTTGGATTAAGTACGAGCATTCTTCAGTTGTCCCTCGAAGCAAAATTTTCGATTGTCTCAAGAGAGCTACGGTCAATCAGGTGACTTCATGTATCGCAGAACGAGATTAACTCCACACGCTGATTGAAATTATGCCGAGAGATGTGCGATGTAATCGGGTAACGAGAATTTCATTTTTGGGTGATCTCCCGCCTCCAACCATTCGATGTCCACCGAGGAGTACTTGCGTGATCTACAGTGTTAGGTAGAAATGAATGGCAAAGGAACGTCTCGTTTCAAGGAATTCGTTCTTTTTCTTAGGAACCCAACGAAGTCCTCGTTCCTATTTCTAGAAAGGAATATTGAAACGTCCTCGATGTTTTTTATTTTTAGAAACGTCCAAAGATTTTGGACGCTCCATTAGGACTGCTTGATGAACTGCGTAGAGCGTAGAATTATTTGTTAGTATTACTAAAAAGACTTAAAACTTTTGAAACTTACAAGGCTGGGAATATGGTGACAGTTATTGGTCATCCAAATAGTTTGAAAAATGCATTAAAAATCAAATAAATGCCGCACCGTACTCAATTTTTGGTTTTTATTTTAAAAATCGAAGGAACGAGGTACTTCCTTGTTTCTTTAGAGCAGAAACGAAAAACGTTCCTTTCATTAGGGAGGAACGAGGAACGGGAACGAGTTCCTTTTTCAGAAGGAACGTACCCAACACTGGTGATCTCGGGAGGATGTAGATGGCAGCCGAGAAGAGTGCGATCCAGATAAACGTGAGGAGAGGCAGCTCACGAGCGAGAGATAGAAGGAAATTGAGCTCCTCCAAGAGCTCGCGAGCAACCAATGAAATTAGCGAAACTTGTCTCTGATACTGAAAAATTAATTGGACCCTGCCACACATCATCTGAGAGGAATCCAAGCGAAAAATTTCATTAGGATGGATATACTCCGTGTGCGTGCGTATAAATATAAACGTGGACCGACAGGGGGGGAGGTGATGATGATGCTCATAGATAAGGTTTCGTAAACGGCATGCATCCTCTCTGCACTTGTACACACTTTTGAATGGGATGACTAGGTGGGCAGAGATTGGTCGAAGAGTCTCGGGGTGGAATTTGTTCGAGAGATGCCGCCTTGGTACTCTATTCACTTCGAGGTTAAAAACAGTTATAAACTATCACGATATATTAGTTCGCCTTTAAATTTGTGTACACGCTGCATGAATTGCCCCCCTCCCCCCATCCTGTATTTCTTAAATTACTTTTCAGGAATCAGCACAATTTCAAATTTTTGTGGTACAAATTCTTACAAACTCATTTATTGTGGTAGAATGATGGAAATAATCCCAAGGTGGGGTCAGCTTAAAAAGCTTCAGTGGTTGAAAGTAACCGCTTTGATTTCTTGCACATTTTACATGTAAATCGAGTTTGTTCAAGAGAACAGAAGAGATGGAAAGAGGGAAACGACAACGTGGCAAACGGTGACACGTCAAACACGAATTTGTTTGATAATCCTCTGAGAACAACTTCAGACTCGTATAATACTTTCCATTTCCCGCTACCTAATCTTTAATCTCGCATGTGTCACAACCGGAAAGTAAACGCGACTGAAGAGTATACAGGTGGTGGGCAATTTCACAGACACGTCTACACAGAATTGCAAACCGTAAGGCAAAGAGAAGATAGAAAAATTCATCATTCGCGATTTATCCTAAATCTTCCTTAGACCTCCCGAATGCGCCTTTGGACCAGAAGCTAATATCCTGTTTGGAAAAACACTTCTCCGAAACGTTCCATTTTAAATTACAACTAACAAATAATTTTACATCACCTTCCGTGTAGCGAGGTGAAAATATTGATTGTTTCACACAATGCCGTAGTTTTGTTTTACAATCAATCATTGTCATCACCAGTGACTAACACTACAGGATACTATGTAGCTCCCCATGCCTCGCAAAAAAATTCCCGCAATAGCATTTTATGGATGCACACGTTCTCACCAGTACTTCGGGATCGAATAACGAAAGCTTACCGAAGCCAGGAATCGAACCCGAGATCGCCGCCCAACAGGCTCTATCACTGAGCTATGGCGACCGCACAACAAAATTCAACATTCGATAGGTTTATTTTGCGACATCAATAATATCGACTAATCCAATACAATCGCGCACTACTAGACATATCGAACGTTCTATGACAATCGCAACTAGCCTTTATAAGCATAACACATTCCGGTTTTACAGTCGCTCAATATAAAAGAATGAAAAATAAAGTTGTTTCCAATTAAATTATTTACATACGTATTTTTTCAAAATATTTTAAGCAGAATTCGGTTGGGTCTCGCGAAGATATTAGCGGGGAACTAAAACATAACAATTTCGGGCGCTTTCTATTTTCGGAGATTCGAACGGTAAACAACCCCTGAGCTCCACACTAACCGTGTCCCAAGATTCGTCTGTCAACGAGTTTTAGCCTCTAGCCCTTGCCTTCCCTCCGTCCCCACCTTACACATATATCTTATACCCCCACCGTCATTTCTAACCCATTGTAATGCATATACATTTATAATTACGTGTCTAAAATATGCGCGCACATGCGGGCACGGGGGCCCATCAATGGGGGAACAATCAAGACACACGTGCCACGTGCCACATGCAATCCCACATATGTGTGTGCGAGCACGGACCGCAGTTTGGGTTCGTAACACCAATTTCAAAAGACATACTGTGTAAATGAAGAAATAGATGTCAGGGTTGGGGGGGGGGGTGGAAACTTCAAAAGCAATGAAAAAAGCAATTGAATTATTCCAGTAAGGCACACTGTATAGCCAATGAAGGAATTAATTAAAATAAACATCACTATTATGAACAATTGTTTACTCAAAAGCTATTAATATTACTTGCACACTATGAAAACAAAATTGGTTAAATAAAATAAAAATGTTTATATAAAATATATATACAGAATAAGTACGCGTCCGTTTTGCCAGATGGCGCTACAGATAACGATGGGATTTAAAATATTCGATGGAAAACGACGCTTCTAATCCCGAAGTCAACCATCGAACAATGAGCTAATTAATCATCAGACGAAAATTTTTTCAGATAAATAGCATCCTGAGATGAATGAAAATAGAGAAGCAGAAATGGTTACAAGAATTTTAACAATATGTTAGCAGACGTTCTGATTTTCCCATTTCTTATTTTTATCTAGATGCAAAACGCGCCCACAATACTGTAATGCTTTGTTCAAAAGCTCCCCCTGATGCTTCCCCGCATGACATATCCTATTCATGAGTGTGTTGCCTGAATCACACATAGTACTTGTGCAATGAGTGGGCAATTCTAATAGCGTTTTATGCAGGAATTGAGAGTAGAGTTTTTTTAAGGGAGTCGCTTCATAGTTTTCCTACTTTCGGAACACTCGCGCAGCTCACTTTCTCTCGCTCGCGTTTCCATATAAATAATGCAAAAATACGCGTCATTTAGCACAGCGGTCACAAGCGTTTTATAATGCGTTTAATCGTTTTTCCATGAGGTCACTAGATGGCGCGGTACACTTGGCTTTAATGGGATACGGCAACATGCTCAATGGCTTTGTTTCTTTTGTGGTTGAGCATTATCACAGCTGCAGTCAGTTGACGAAAGCAGATTCTGAATTTTAAATAGCGACATACACCAACCAATGCCAACAAAAACTTTATTTTAGTTTCTCCTGCATAAGCTGGTTGCGTCTAACTTTCAATTGATACAATGAAGGCTCAAAATATTACAGTTTTCAACAAGAGCATTACAACAAATATTTAAATGATTTAGCATTGATAAAACAAATAAGTAAATGTCAATAAACTTCGTTTTTCGGGTACAAACATTTATTTGTTATTTAAACATGAGCGTACATTTTCATTTTGAGATGCACAAAAATGACAAACGCTGGCAAAAAATTGGCACATAAGGGATTTGATCCCAGGATATTTAAATCGAATAGCTGATAACATAAAGATTACAAGTTGGCTTGACCATGGAATAACTCATTCCATGATCCATTAAAATCCATAGAAAGTTACCAAAATTGAAAACCCAAGTTAAATAAAAGTTCGTAAAAATAAACATAGCTGTACCATTTCGAATTGCGTCTCTACCAATGAAAAATTAATTTTAACTATTATCGAGCAAGGCATGTTTGGCTCAAAATGTTTGATACAAATTTATGACCAATGAAATGCAACCACGAATCATAAATGGTCACCCAACTGCCATCTAGTGGCAAGGCAAGGTGCCAATAGTCCCATTGGCGAACAAAGGATGTTCGCAGCAATGCCTTGCCATACACTGTATATGCGAGCAGTGACGCGATTTTTGCGTTCGGCAGCCAGACAAAGGTTCTTGGAATATATTACATTACGCTGATTACAGCACGGTTCACGAAGCGGGCATTTAACGAAGCACGAGAACAAGTCCGCCCCCCCACACACACACCACCACGACGACTACCCTCAACCCCCCTCCCGCAGCCCACGACGCGCACCAGAGGGATTCGTCTCGCCTGCACTAAATTAAGAAATGCATCCATCAATTAAAGATATTCCCACGTGACTCCAGTTGCCAAAATTTCCCGCTCACTTTCATAACTCTTACTCCACGGTAAAATGATAATTAACAGCTAGCTGTGTAACGCTGCCGCAGCAGCAGCAACACAACGTGTCCAACAGAGACCCGTGGCCACCACATGGCGTCGCCGACCAATGACAAATATGGACAGCTCATTCTCAATTGTATAATTCACCTCAACTATAGACAAATATTTTAAATCGCTCATGTGAATATTCGAATAATAGAGAACATGATTTTTTTCTCTAAAATACTGCACTTTTCTTCGACCTAGATTTCTATATTTTTTTAATTAAAGTGACAAAGCGCCTTTGCCAACACGGGGAAGCAACATGACAGTTAACCATTTTGTTTCATAGTTTTGCCGGCAGGTGGCGATAAGCGAGTCTTAAATTTCACGGACCAATAACAGACTTTTTTCTGTTGGTGTTGTAGCAAACGCGTTATTTGGCGCCATACATTTAATTCAATGATTCTTGGAATGGTTGGGATTTTGCTATCAGTCTAATCTAACCATTGTCTTCCGCGAAGACTCACACACGTGTTCCAAAAATTTAAGCATGTTCAACGAAACAACTTGATACATACAGAATCGTCTTGGCATTCAAAAAACATTTCTCTCCAACTCCCATTTGCTCAGTTCCGCGAATCCCTAACGGATAGTTTCTGGAGTAGCACAACGTCTTGCCAAAAGCAACCTTTGTCGACTGGGTTATATCAGGGTTAACACTGTTTACACGTTGTAAACAAAACGGACAGTAACAGCTCTTATTTCCGAGTATTCCCACCATCCTGCCACGCACAGTGGTGTTAGATACGGTGTATTCAAGAACACACATACATTATCTAAGAATTAATGACCATAACGTCGAGCAAACGCTAATGATCAAGTAACTGGGTAAAATGTTCTTGGGCTCCACCAGCTATAGGCACGGTATTTGTCGAATCCAAAAGCCGTTCTCAGAACCATATGTTATATAGTGCACAACATCTAAATGTGTCTTATCTATACATGTAAGTATAATAGGCTACAATATGGCGGGTTTGCGTAAGATTCGTGGCATGTCCACATCATCGTGTTACATGAAATTCCAGGTCAAACTGAAAAACGTCACGTTACGTAAAACTAACGTAAATATCAAAAATTATTTACAAGATGACGTTAGAAATATATTGTTTTGAAATTAACGATTGGTGAATGTGCTTGATGCACGCAGACATTTAGTGACCAGTCATTAAAACCAATCATTTGACTTATCACTAAAATACATCTGTATTTTAGTGTGATTAACGATTGCTCAATCCACTTGATGAATGCAGACATCTAGTAACCAATTATTAAAACCAATCATTCGACCAATAGTTAAAATATATTTTGTTTTTTTGCTTGACGCATGCAAACATCTAGTGACCAATCACTGAAACATGGTTGACACAACGGCGTGGTAAGAGCGCTCAAATTGGCCATACATTGCTACAGTAAGTCTTTAGTGGTATCTAATGGGACTCGTATGCTGGCGTTCCACACGCTGTGGTCGTACAATGTACATGTTGGGGTAGTAAAAAATCGTTGTAAGACAACGCTCAATTGCTGTAGCGAGGATCCACGGTTTTTTCTGGTGCTTTTATTAACGCGCCGTTCTGCATTGTACGCGGTATCATTTTTATTACTTGTTCTCGAATTTTAGCTCTTCTTTGAACCAGCAGCCATTTTCAAGATTAGTCGTTTCCTTTCGTGTACGCCACACCTCAATATGTCATTACTGCCGCTCGTCTGGGAGCTATAAAAAAGTAATAATCGTATAAAAAAATAAAAACCAAACAACAAGTGTTGGCTGATTCTTCCAAGAAAATAAAAATTTGCTAACGCAATTTAGACGCGGAACAGGCGCTCAAAATTCAAAACGTATATTAATTAACTCGGCACTAAATATACGCGATATTGTCTTACTCTAGCTACCTACCAGAGAGTTGATTTATGAAGGCCATTTCACACGAACACTTCTTACGCGTTTTATTATTTTTCAGTTTACTAAATGGAACAATTTTACGTAAAAAGGAAGTAACGAATACAAAGTCATTCACCGTGAAATTGCCTGTGATAAAAAAGTACCAAAATGGATGAAAAACAGGATGGTCTAGGACAGCCTTAGGTAATGTGATTACAGAATTATCGAATTCCACATTACAATAATTTGTCACTTTAATAACATTTCATTCAATTATTCATTGTATCTTATACATTATAGCAAGTACATACATTATAGCAAGTACGTTCGTATTTCGTCATTCCAACATTCTTCTCAGTTTCAATTATATGTGCGACTGGAATTGCAATTACAAATTCAAATTCAATTACATTGTACCGGTATATGAACCCCCGCAGGCACCATCGGAGGCTCATCCGATCAATTGACAGTCAAGGTTAAAGATGTGCTATTTTTACCACTTCTACTATGTTTCAATAGTTACAATAATTGGAACCCTAACCCCCACCCCTCCTAGTAGCGACCTGATAATTTCCTAAGTTTTGTCCGTGTATAGCGATATTTAACGTGTGCCCGACAAGGTACAGTCACGAGTTCCAATGTTTTACTTCCAATTTCGAACGAGGGCGTTGGTTTATTTTTTTTTCTACCTCGAAAAATTCTGGAAGTGACGGTTGGGAATTGAACCCGTGATCACTGGAATAGTAGGCGAATACGTCAACTACTGTGTCACAGGCACCTATTTTCTTACATGCGTAGTCAGACGCGGTGGCGAATATTAAAGGTTCATGGGGAAACTCAAGAGTGAAAAATACTCGGAAATATAAAAAAAATAAATAGGTAACTCGGCACTATTGTCACAATGAGCCATTGAATCGTTGCCCGAACACAAAGGAGCTTCTAATTTGCAATTTAATTTTTCGAACAGCTCGAGTGCGCTGAACATCTTTCTGCAGAAAGACACCGACAATAGGGGGAATTAGCAATAGCATATTACGGTAATTTCTAGTTTCAAGGATCTTCTCGGGGCTGGCAACCGATTCCTTAGAAACGCACGTCCTATGTTTACGGTATATAGTGAATGCGCGAGTGTACAGCGAGACCTAGTCGACGTTGTATGTTTATGTACGCGTGTGCCTGTTTCATTCTTCCTTTCTAATAGCGAAAACCGAGTATGGGAAATATTATTAGCACTAGTATTCAAACGAATCCCACTACCCAGCGAACAACAAACGTATTACGTTAGTACATATGTACCATATTGTTTGATTATCACTTGTGATTTGTAAATTATTTTAATTATCATTTTAAATAGTACTACAGTAGACTGTGCTCTAGGTACAGTAGATTGTACAGTAGATTGCTGCCTCGTATTGCTTAGACAATATATGATATGTGAAGTGAAGGTTTATGAGCACGTCTGTGTGGAACATTTTCACCGAAACATCGGGATTAAATAGACGAGTGTCCGCGACAGGAATCGAACTTGGAACCGCCTTAACACAGCGGGTTACAATATCGACATGGCTACCACGAGTCGTTGAGGCGATAGAAACGTTTATGTATCCTTCCACCCATCCCCCATCCGGCCCCAGAGATTAAAAATTGGTGCATACGAGTGCGTTGAAACATTGAACTTCCTGCGCCACATTCAACTCTTACGCACAAACACTGCAAAACTCAAAGTTTGAAATTCCCAGAGAGGCAAGGATCAGTGGTTAAACAATTGCAAAGCTACCAAGTTTCTTTTGTGTGTGCGCGCTTGCACGACAAAATCAATCTTTGCCAGAATCAATCGCACATAGTCTCTATTCTAGACACAGCATATATAATCTTTGGTCTGATGCGCACGTCTCTCGAAATGAAATTTGGTTTGACATATTTGCTTAAGCGCTTGCGTCTGCCTCCTGATTTGAGTGGCTTCTTCCCCCCCTCCCACACCCTCCATCACCACACACAGTCAGGATTTCAATACGAAATTGAAAGATTAAATGGAAGCTGGGCTGACGACGTCTATGTTTAGCGTCGCGACTTCATTCTACTAGGCGCGTAGTCAGCTGTCTGGGGTTCGCCTCAATTCAATAATCCATTTTATTCGTCCCTGTTCGTAATTCTATATGTTCTGATAATGCATTTAATCGTCTCCATTACGTTCAGACCTCATTTTACTGGTTTTAATTAAAATTAGTGTCTGCGCTGAAAGCGCATAAGCGCCGATAAACAGAAAGCCACTTTCAGTAATGACAATATGAAATTAATTGAATCTAAAAGTATAAAAACACACAGTAGCGCCTCTTTTTAAAATTAACAGCGGAGTTCGCCACCGTTTATTAACAGTTGTGATCAATGTACACATTTAATTTCCGATTCTGTTGAACACGAAATTAATTTGTAGTACTCGTAGCAGGTTAGTCGGTATTGTACAGAGTAGGGTGGAGGTCCCGGGCTCCATTTCAGACGATGGCACTTGTTTATTCGATTCCGGGGTATGGTGAAAATGTGCCCCTTAGACTGCCAAAGCAAGACGAGGGGGTACATAAATACCTTTAGTGATATTCACTGCAGTG
>JAUJYS010004433.1:0-11972 GCA_033995665.1 Melogona broelemanni | reverse complement strand
GAGCTTAGGGGTGGATCCTGCAGTCTGGCTATTCCAGCTGCCATCCCTCTTCCCTCCCCTTCCCTGCCCCTCACATAATCTCTATAGATATTCGAGGGTGCAGTAATACTGTAGTGCACTAGGCGCTACGGTGATTAAAAAAAAAAAAAAAAAAAAAAAGAATCAACGAAAATTGACCTTATTAGTTAGAATAAAATTGTGCAAATATATATTGCAAAAATAATAAAATTGGGCAAATACATATTGCTTAATATTTTAACAACACTGTAATTTTCACCGTATCTTATTAATTACGTACTAGTATTATCATATTAATTTTATAAGTATTAATCTTATTCCGATAATTTAACTCCAAGTCAAAGTACCTCCATGTACAAAAACGTAATCCATTTAATCATATTGCAATTATAATTTTTCTCAAAAACTTGTTTCAGTGAAGCAGCGAAAATAAAACACATCCCTCCATATTGGTTAAATTTATGACTGGGAACGTGTATCCATCTGAAAAAAAGTCCCCAAATGCGTAGGTTTACAACCCGATATCTGGGTAGGGGAACCCTTATCGTGATTGATACTCGATTATAGGTCGACCCAGATTTTTACCGTTACTCTAGTCGAATTTCGGTATCACGAATCTGTTATCCTTGAACGTATAGATTTTCGTCTCCTGTTCTCGGAAATTGTCCGCAGTTATTTTGCGTGGGCCTCTCGTCGAATTAGGTAGACCGGGTATGTTACCCACAAAGAGGTGTAAGGCCATGGAAAACGGGGATCGCTGGCTCTGTGCCATTCGAATTTCTCGTCAACGGGAGTCGTCGGGTATTTATGGACTGTTGGAAAGAGGGGGATTCAGAGATTAAGGCGAAGGCGCTGACAGATCCCATGCCAACAAATAAACAAATATAAAAAATAAAAAATCTTGGAAAATTCGATTAAATTTTGAAACTGGTATTTAAAATATTTATTCTAAAAGTATATTCTAAAAATTAAAATGAATAAAATAAATTAAAATTTATATTATTTTTTTTCCTTACAAAAGCCAACTTAAAATACAGCATGGATGCCAAATGTTAAGTACTATTCGTAATAATGTTTGTATTTTAAGCATTTGCCTCTAAGTAACGTGTTTCACTCAGATGAGATTGATTGCATCACAAAGGCATTAAAGATGTCTGAAAAGTACACCATTTTGTTCAATTAAATAATTGTTAATTATTTGCCACTGTTCTAAACAGTTATTTGTAACTGGAAAAATACATTTTGGATGGGTCGAAACTCCTGGCTTGTCATTTGGTTACAGTCGTCGAGTTTTCTGCCTTTAAATTTCTTTGATTGTGTCTTAATTAAAAAAAAAAAATATATATTTTGAACTTGTCCTTTCACCCACACACCAAAGCTTCCCGAGCTCATTCTGACCAGCTTTATAAAGTTGACGAGGCACGTTCATTAAAATTTAGGTGAGCCCTACGCAAAACGAATTGGATACAGCGTGGGTTAAAACTACAGCAAGATATGGATTTTTAATTCTCCAATTATATTTTCGTGTTCATTTATACGATTACATCAATAAATTTAAATTTATCGCGTTCGTACACCCATTGTATTTAAATATTTCTTACAAATTGCAAGCGAACTGAAAGAACTAGAATTTGTATAAAGCGGTTCTGCGCCCCGCGAGATACAATGCGGAAAGGTGTAGGCGTTCGCGTCCATTGATGCGTGTATTGCGGGTAACGCATAAAACAAGGGGGAGCTTTTGGTAATCAGGGAGCTGCAGTGCTGGATTGTTCTGAAATCCACTATTCACTTTTCGACTCGTATAGGGATCTCAATCCAACGAATTCAGATTTGGAAGGAAGGAAAATACAATTTAAATTACCTGCCAAACAAAATGACAAATTTAAATGCGGCACCTGCAGTTATAAAATGAATTCGCGAAAGCCACAATTTTGTTGCAACCAGCAGATACATCCACCATTTTGTTCCTTGCTGCCATTATCGATCACTAGTTGGCGCTGCGGTTGTTTTAGGTAATTCTACTCATGTGTACAGCAACAACAGTGCAACCCATGTTGTTTTAGGTCAACTATGATATTGTTGTCTCAATAGATGGCGCTAGCGAACTTAATTTTTAAATGCCTTTTTGTGCGATCGTGTAATGAAATATTTCAGCCAATGAGCAAGCGGGGATTCTCTTTTGAATTGTAGCGCCACCTACAAGTGCCCGCGGGAAGTTCGACCTCGGCTAGTTTACGGTGCCCCCGGGTGACTTCATCCCTAAAATTCTTCAATGCCAGACCGATGATTCTCAAGGGCGACTGTCGGCGGGGAAATTTGGGTTTTACCCTGATGGCGCCCTTTTAATTGTATAAGGGTGTGAGGGGTCGGGTAAAGGGGACGGATTGTCCATGTTGAACTGAAACGACGCTGACGTCACGCAGATGAACCGTGCCGAAATTATCTTTGCGGCTGTCGCTGCGTTGCCATCTATTGATGCTTTCATCTTCAGTTGCCATCTATGAGAACGTTCCTAGAAAATTAGATGAGGGTTATATTTTTTCAATTTTTATTTTGAATACAATAAATATTAGAGATTTTCACTTTACCATTTTTAAAAATAATTTCAATAATTACGGTATATTACATTAGCAAATGAACGTTATTTAAATAGTAAATGTTTCCAGAAATTGTTTCAGGGAAATACGATATAGTCGAATCTTGTCTTAATTTCAGATATGTTTTCGAAAAAAACATCGAATATAAATGTGATAGCTCAACTTGGACTCCTTCGAGATTGAATAATTGAAATTGTTCCCTTTTCAAGTTGCTGTTAGAGCCACATGCTTATTTAAATATTTTTGGCCAGTGTTTAAAAATGCCTGAAACATTTTTTTTCTTCTGAAAATAGAAAATAATTTATTTTAAAATAGTAAATCATGAAGAAATCGTGTAAAGTGACACCAAATAACCGGCAACGTTCAAATAATGACAATTAGCCTGAGCTAAATGGCAAAACCGAATTTCTCCTAATTTCCCAACGCGCCCATTAGTATAATGAGTTTTAAATACTCGTATATAGCGACTGTCTCGGGCGTGCCGTGTGTATTAAGCCAATGTCTGTATGGTCTGTAGGTTACGTCTAGAGGGTAAGGGGAGTGGTGTCGGGTAATGGGATGGTTTGGGGGTGGGGTTGGAGTTGGGGTGGTGGGAGTAGAATTTCGGCTGGCGCGAGACCTTGGAACGCCATTGGTTTGAAGTGAGGCCCGCAGGCTGGCGCTCCTCCATCGCACGTGGTATGGGCTCCGAGTTAGACACTTGGCCACGTGCTGGTCACGTGGACACGCCAAAGAGAAAAAAAAATACAGAGTGGGAATAAAGAAAAAAAAACACCAGCCAAGTCGCCGGCCGGCCGGTGCCGGTGATTATGACGTCAAGCTCTAGGCGGAGATGGGCAATTGTTCGGAATAACCCTCAGTAGCGTACGGTAGGCCCATATCTGGTTTGTTCAGCTTTTCTGTTGTATTTAATAGAAAAGGTAATTGGCAAAAATGCTAAAAAATATAATATCTTTGGACCATGGGCGCAACCATTACTGTTTGTCGTGTTGCGTTTGCGTTGGTTGCGTTTGTCAACGAAGAGCAATCAATAAATATTAAAATAAATCAGTGACCACTGAGGATTAATTTGTTACGTTGCATATAACAGATCTTTAACAAACTTGTACAATAGCAGTAATTTTCAAAAATTGGTTATTGTTCGAAAGTATTGAGAGTTTCTGAAATGACCAATGACAGTTGAAAAAGCGAATGTCAATTCCAAAATATCATGGAACGTTACCAAAAATCAATAGACTTCATTCTGCCGAAACCTATTGTATCTACATGGGACAAAGAATAAAAAATAGACTTCATTCCCACCAATGCACGAAAGTGTTTCCGACGATAGTGTAATACAGAGATCTAGTAACCAGATTTTTATCGATAGTGTCGATACTATCGCCCATTCTCCAGCTCTCGTGCCAAACGCACCCTTCACGCGCCATTGGCCACGCGTTGAGGTGTGTGTTGACTGCACGTTTACAAATTTTGGCGGCTGCCAATTTTTGAACCGTAGCCAGGGAGTCCGACTACAAAGTTATTATTTTTTTTTCTAAAAGTTTTAAACTTGCCGAGTGAAATGATTATTTTGAAAACATTTTTTCTATTTCATAAATGTTGAAACATTAATTTCAAGCTAAAGTTTAAAAAAAAAATGCAGTAAATGCAAAGGTTAATAGGGGTGTACAAATCAACCCGTAATAAAATTAATGCTTTTGCTTATAACTTTAGCAAATGATAAAAGTTGGTACTAAACTTTTAACAACTTTACCAACTTTTAACAACTCGCAACACGCAACGTTACGCGAAAGCATAATTGCGATCATGTGAACGCTCCATAGCGCCACCACTATCTTCTGTTAAAGATATATTTTGACGGTGCATGCGGGCAACATAAGCAATGATACCGATACCGTCATCAAAGTTTTAATACCCTTTGAATAATGCAAAAAAAAAATAATAAATTGGGGTGTTCAATCAATATTGATTAATTGTTAAAAGACCCGGTGCACATTGGTAAACTGAACTGATACCGTGCAATTTTTACAGCACCGTATTTGAATGGGGTGCAATTGTAAGTTCTAAAGCGCCATCACTAAATAACTCCCATTGGAATGTAAGCAAAGGAGGCCCAGCACTGTTCATCCTAGTCTCATGCGCAGGACTTCATCCTACACTTACTGCGAGACACCTCAGCCCACTTGCTTCCTTCAGCCAGTGGTTAATTTAAACTTTCAAGCCTCCATCCACCATCTCCCTCATTATTTCTTTCAACCGCCCACAGTCCGTCACTCGTGCAGTCTCCTGTCACAGGCCTCTGTTCGACGTCGTGTTTGACTTTTTGCTATTTGATTTGGGGAGTGTTGGGGACTTACCGGGGAATTGTGGGAGGTCCAGGGATAGGGCACGATTTGTAAGGTGGTGTGGGGTGTATTTTTTGGAATCTAGCCCAACGTCGAGTCCCCCGAATCTTTGTTTGCAATTTGGCAATGGCTTATCTGCTGTTTGCCAGGGACTCGTGGTCTGGCTAAGAGGGTATGGGGAATTATTGTAATGGGGAGGTTAGGGATCGGGTGGGGTTTTTATTTTGTGGTAATTGACGCGGCACAGTTGTTGGTACAAGGTTTAACGAGTAACTGTTAGAGGAGGGCCGGGCTTAGGTTTTTGCATAAATGTTTATCTCTGAGATTCGTTAAGTGCCGAATCGTGAGCGAAAACAACTGCGACAGTTTTTTTTCCCTCTCTCTTTCTCTCTCTCTCTCTCTCTTTAAATAGCAATTGAAATTATATAAACATTTTTCTTCACTTCACCGTACGAGAGTTTCAATTTAAATTCTGAAAGCAGAACTGATTATGTTGCTGCTGCTGCACTGCACCAGGGTATTGTGTTACTTATATAGTTGAATTTTTCCACCTGGGTCCTGTTCCTGGACAGATAATTTATCTCTTATCATCTTGAAAAATTTTCAATATCGATAATTTTCTAAAGATAACCACTCTGTTCCGGTTTTGTCTTCATTTGTTGGTTCATTGCTGGAAAATGTAGATCGATGATGAGAAAACTATCGAAGATAGTCGATAGTTTTCCGAACTAGGTGCCGATTTACCAATCGATTGATTTTACTATCGCCCTTTAAACGTTCCCGGCGCTCCTATTATCGAATGAGGGCGTACATGTATTTACCAAGGTTTGTACCACCCTTGTGTATTTCCTCTAAATACGGTGACAATGGCAACTTTCATCGCCTGCTAAATGACGAAATGAGCGCCACCTAGTGTACAAGCGGCCATATAAAAATCGTTCTAGCTTGGTGCTTCTTTTAAAATAAACAGCTACGATGCTTCTTTTGTTAAAGAATCGGATGAGGCCCGTTCAATGAACGAGTTTAGTTTAAAATTTGCCAAGGGATGAATGAGGATTACGGATTAGTTTAGTTCAGTTTCTGTCCCATGGTCATTTTTCTAGGCTCTTTGTCATTGATTACAGTCGTAATTATTTAAATGAAAACTAATAAGAAATTTGCTACAATTATACGAGTATCTGAAGTAAAGTGCGTATGGGTAATTTAAAAAGTACGAAATACTTGAATCATATTTCCTTCATTAACACAGACACGGGGTCTCAAGACCGGTAAATCTAGTTGATCGCGTCTCGATTGCCTCCTGTAAGCAGTTAGTGAAAATGGTATTGGTTATATCAATTTTACGTTAGACCTTGTGGTCTAGTGCAAATGCATTTGCGGTGAAAAGTACGTGAGTAGAACTTCATAGAGGCTCGTCGTGTTAATGTGCTCCATGTCCGAACGTTTGATCGCATGTTAGAGATACACTATATGGAATGACGAAATAAAATGGTCTGCCGATTTTTGATGCAGATAATTTAATCGGTGACGTCAGCAGGTGTTAGGTGTACAGGTAATTGCAGGCCATAAAATTACGGGTCGTTTTTATAATGCGTGTAAATGCTGGCCGGTAATAAATTGTTGTGTCTGATTCGATCGTGACGTAAATGAGTTCCCAAGACTGCTCATGTTAGTTTGAGCTTGTGTGCTGAAATGGATGATTTTAAGACGTTAGTTACCCTTTTGGCACTGAAGGAAAGGTCAAAGTACCATGTTGCCACATTTGATTGAAGTTCATGGTTTTTTATGGCAAATGTTCATCATGTTTCGATACCGACTGCTATTTTAGATCAAATTTGTACTAATACGATCGGATATAGAAAATACAACTGTACACATGTTGTACCAGCTGGTCTTAATCAAAATTTTCAGCACAAAATCTGGATAAAAATAGACACGATCTACAATTCCGATTTTCAGCGATAGATGGCGCGCGGATCTAATGGCGTATTGAAATTTAATATTTGCAAATGTTCAGTTGCCCGCAGTTGCAAGCCAATATGGTTACGAGAGACTCATTGATATCAATATATCGACATTAAGTTATTGATGTGGTGACTACTTCGGTGAACCATTACTTCAGTAACCATGGTTACACGCTCCATGATTTATTGATGTCGGCCATTTTGTTTTGCATGTGATGGTCTTAAATTAGTCATTCGCTGTTTCTGTTAATGCTTCGCTCGGTTGAATCGACGGCGTGATGGATTCTAATGGAAATTTATGAAGGTATGGCTAAAAATACGGCGTAATAAATGAAATTCTGAATAACGATGCGGAAAGTAACTTAAGAGTAAAATCCTATAACAACGAATTGCGGACATCTCAAAAGATACATGCAAATCTGAAGCGTTAAACTAGAAATCCTAAAATACTGTAGATAAAATGTTGAAATGAAAATACGACGCAATAAAAAAATAAAAAAGCAGCTTGCCAGTCCAATGACTCCAATCACTCACTAAGTGTCAGTCTTCGTGTTTTTCCAAGAACTTTCCAGCCCTCTAGTCTTGGGAATCGTCTTGAGTCCAAATTAAAATTGGCAAACATGAAATATTTCATCAGCGTCTACTTTAAAGAAGTGTCACATCTATAGTATGCAGGGTTTGAGTGCTATGCAAAAATCGAGCCATATTGATATCGTGTTTCTCGGTTGGCTCAAAGTCGAGGTGTCAAATTATTTGCTGTTTAGTATCAACCGTAAAACATTAGTGACATTACCACGGTGTCGAAATAGACCGACCTAAAATCACCACGTAGTATAACAGCGACTATTATCACTAGATGGTGTTGTATTCGTATTTTTGACTTGGCGCCCAAATCCAGCGGTAAATGTGAAGCCTTTTTACCAAACGCCAGACAGGTGGCACAATTGCATATAGTTTTAGTCGATGGTAATTGCTAACCAATATTGGCCACGAACTGTGATGAAAGCTGCCAATAATATTTAGTGCTAAATAAATCGACGAATAATTTAAAAAAAAAACATTTTTTGAAAGAGAAGACTGGGATTTATCCCAGATGAACTGATTCGACGTTTGCTCTTTCAAAAAATGTTTTCAAAAACCGATTGTCAAAACGACGCCATATTTGTTTGCTCGCAGTTCGCAATGTTAACGTATAGGACTTTTATTGACCCGCCATTCCACCGTAATAAAAATTTACAATTAGGACTTGGAATTAGAGGTATGACGTCTTTTAGTTTGCGATCTAGTGATATTAGAGCCACCCGGTTTTCTTAGGATTCCACAATTGCTGGCGCCCGCGAACTGCCTCGATTGCAAAAAACACGCGCAACCGGCATAAGATTATTGAGTAACACATTTTGTTCGTTACGTTTTTGTCCTACGTGGTATTTTAATGGCACATTGTAGCCGAACTGGAATACCAAACGTTCGGTTCGGATTCATCACCGCGCTTGGCATAAAGCCATGTGGCAACCGACCATCCTGCAAAGTAGAGTTCTGACAACGCAATCGACCGATGCACTCTTGTCAAAAAATCTTGTCGAAACCAACTCGATTACTTTTCCACGTGTAAAGAAAAGAAACATTGTAGTTTACAGTCGCAAGCTTGTAAAGGGGACACTAGGGTCTCATGAAGATCTATTGGCATTTTTTTTTTTTTTTTTTGAAACGCAGTTGGCGGAAATTACGTGTTATTGCGCATGTTAGTGCCACATGCAAAAAGCCAGTGTGTAAACGGAGATCAACTTTGGTGTTTGTTGAATGTAATCGGACATGTTGTTTGCATGGGTGTTTGCTTGCATACTTGTGTTTGAGGGGTTGGCAGCCCTCGATTGTAATCTGCGGCCCCGCTTCACTGTTAATGATAACGTCTGAAAATGAGGCACCATTCAAGTTGCTTGTCCTCCTTTTAATATTTCCAATTTTTTTCTTTCATAGTGGGGTTTTTTTTGGGCGGGTAATGTTCGTCAACATTCTGTAGTGATAATCTCTACAGCAGTGTTTCCCAAACTTTTTGGCTCGCGGAGCCCTTTTTAGAACCAAATTCACTGTCGGAGCCCCTAAGAGGCAAAAAAAATCATGGCGAAGCCCCAGTTAATGGCGTTCGGATTCAAGTCAATGGCTTTTTATTATTTATTTTATTTTCCTGGAATGGCCGCGTAGCCCCTGGGAAATGGCACAGTTTGTGAGAAACGAAACTCTACAGTGATAATAAAAATTAACGATAGCTCGCGCCGGGAATTGAACCCGGGACCGACTTATCACTAGTCTGTCGCTTTATCGATTTGGTTACGACTAGTAGTAGTTGTAACCAGTACTAATTACAACCGAATAAAGAGTTGGCCTGACAAGGACAAGTGAGAGAAGGACGTCAACTATTTTTCAGAATCACTGTATAACAAATGTTGTTGTCGACAAGTCGTATCCCCATTTAAAAGTTGAAAAAAAAATTACCGTTTAAAGGTGCGACTTCTCCGCAGTAGTTTTCCATCTGTGGCGGTCAAAAATCTTTCTTCGCGGAGGGTCGTAAATTCGTCTTTGGCGATAACCCCCATCTAGCGGAAATTCGTATCGGCAGGTGTTTTGTCGAGGCAGCTTTTTCAATACGATGGTTCAAATGTGGTAAATAGAACACGCAGCTGCTAGAGTTATTCGGTTCCCGTTAAGGTATACGAAACGAATTTATGCAGCGATCACTTGAGAGAAAGTTATCATCGAATTATTGTGTAGTATTAAGTAGTTTTAAAAAACGGTTCCTACAAAAAAACCATAGAGATGATTATGTAGATGTGTTACAAATAAATTGCGTAAAGATGTCAAACAGGAAAATCTTCTTTTTTTTGTGATACAATATGAATTCGTCTGAGAGGATTGATGCCAATTTCTAAAAAAATATATAATTTTACTAAGATACATTCATCTGAAGTGTTTTGTTCAAAAATGCTAAATAAGAAAACAAAAATCGAAGTTGTGAGTAACTTTGCAAATCTTATCCGACTGTTGCTGTCAGAGACACAAGCTCGGCGAGTATTAATTGTGTTCGTTGGTACGTTGAAATGCATGGCACGAAATCTTTCACCATCTATTGAAGATGCACAATGAAAACGCGACTTTTTAACTGTTTTAAGATCACTAATATTCGTAAGATTCGGCCACATCAAAAGAATATTAACTAATTAATTAAAATTTCTAATAGAAATTATGTAATTTATTATTAATATTGTGAAATTAAGTAACTATTTGTAATAATACATTCTACGTCTGCCACTTCGTGTTTTTACACTACCTTCATTAAGATTTAAATAAGTTGGAATGTGTAAACCACACACTCGATAGTACAACAGTAACTAATCCTCAAACTTGTTTCTTTTGTTCCGTTGCAGCCCCCGCCTCGGCCGCTGCCGTAACTGCGGCCCTGAGCACCGGAACCGGAACTATATCCACTCTGAGCACCGCCTTCGCCGAGTGGTCGACCAGTAGCAGTCCGTCCAGCGTCGTCACCGCCGCCTCCACCATGCTCAGCCCGGAGAGCCCGGACGTGCTGTGGATCTTCATCGTCGCTTTTCTCATCGCCTTCCTTTTGGCCTTTGGCTTGGGCGCCAACGATGTGGCTAACTCGTTCGGCACTTCCGTGGGCTCCGGCGTGCTGTCTCTACGACAGGCCTGCATCCTGGCCACCATCTTCGAGATTGCCGGCGCCGTGCTAGTTGGTGAGTCTGCGCATGTCTGATCGCTACACTGGCTTAGTGAGCGAATCGAGACTCGCGACAAGACTTTGTTCATTCTCGAGTATTTCCTATTCCGGTTACTCTCCATCTCTTCGGTATTATAATTTTAGTGTTCGCCAAAACTAGTATCGGTCATTCTCAATAAATCGATCATCGTATTTCAATGGTAGAGCGATCACAGGTTCGATTCCCGGCTCGGGTATTTTTTTTTCACACACATTGCCATAATGTCTTGGCACGGCGATCGCCTAATCTAAATGTAAATGTCCACAAAATATCGAGTAAAAATAGTTGTTTATATAATTTTGATATAAAATTATGAAAAGGCGAGCAAGACATTTTGAATGACACTTTGCAATGATCACTTTTATTCATTTGCAAATTGACCATTGAAAACATTCCGTCATTTGGTCCATACTTTCGAAAACGGAAGTCATTATTGTCGATACCCTGCCAACCTGTTGTATGTGCCGACGTCAATTTGCGAATTTATTTTAAAAACCCAAATGGGTACGGCCGAGCCGCCATTGAATAATTCAAGTGTAGTTTTTTTTTCAAATTATTTTTCCGATCTCTGCGATTTCGCTGAACGTGAACGTGCACCTGTAAACGACCAATAGAAGCATTGGTAGATGTTGTGATTGCTCGTGTGTATTTTCCTCGTGATTTAAATGCGTCTTGTCTAAGGTAGTGGCGCCTCCCTCAATAGAGGGGAGCACGTGAAAATAAATATTAGGTGACCGCGCCCCCTGTGGAGGTATAGCTCGGCTATCTCGCCCGCTTATCGCCTAAACGCACCTAGAAATAAGAAATGTCAATGCCGTATTCATTTAGAGAGACCGTTGGAGAGAGATTATATCGTGTGTGCACAAAAAAACAGGAATAACATAATTATACTTGTTTTCGCCGACTTTTTCATCCGCAGGAATGTAGCGAACTTTAAATAGGTGGCGTTAGGTGTCAAGGTTGTTGCGAGAATTTGCTGTATGTGTCCCCCTTGTTTGTTCTCCCCTTCCCATATTTGGTCGAGACTAACTGTGATTGTACAAATAATGTCGGTTACAGGTTACAGGGTTTCTGATACGATACGCAAAGGAATCATCGATCTGAGCATCTATCAGAACCACGAGAAGGAGTTGATGCTGGGAAATTTGGCAGCACTGACAGGTATAGTAAAAAATGGCTTTGACCCTTTGATGCCCCATTTACACATGAGCGAAACCTTCGGAACTTGATTCGGAGCCGGGCTCCGAAACTCGCTCCGGAACGGCCGAATCAAAA
>JAUJYS010004432.1:0-11973 GCA_033995665.1 Melogona broelemanni | reverse complement strand
AACAGATCCTTGTTCTTACTGCTTTGTGCAGATTCGAAGAGCTTCGCCAGCTCAGTCGTCCTTAGCCCCAGTCTTGTCCTGGTTTTTGTTATTTTTATTTATATTATAACTCTTATTTATCTGATACACGGAAATTTAAGCAAAATATAATGACATTTTCGCCTCTACCCGTTCATGTTGTTTAATGTTTGCTAAAATATATTTTAATATTGTCGTTAATATCTCAATATATTTACTTTGTTAAATACATGATTTCTTGAGTGCGAATGAAAAAGGAGACAATGAGGATAGCTTTAAAAAGTAAATCCATCCCCTTTCCATTCGCACTCAAGAAGGCGAAGAAGGAATGCCGCCTGTCTGGAGGTGAGAGGGGGGAGAGGGGGTATTCTCACACGGCCTGAATGACGATGGCTTCGGGCAATGGCGGGCGAGTCTAACGGTTTGTTACTACCTTCGCCCATTACATTAACATGAAGGCATGATCATGGGCATTCTATTTTTCCCCATCACAAAGCAACACTTTATAACAGAACTTCAACGTGTTGAGATAACGCACCAGCGATCACGGGTTCAATTCCCGATAGAGATTTTTTTCCGACGAGATAAATTAAAAAAAAAAATTGAGTTTTGAGATTTTAACAACTGAAGACGACAATGTATTCAGCTAGCTATTTTATTTCCTACAGGCATCTACCTAAACAATCGAAAATCCTACATTATTAATGAGCTCGTGGCATACCGAGCGGAAAACATATATCTGAAAACATACAAGCATTTGCCTAAACCACCGAAAATCCTAAAATATGTAAGGTGTCATTTAGTACGCCAGGTTCATGATTCACGATTAAAGATTTTGCGCACTGTCTGCCCACCTTCCTATCCTCCTACATATTCCCAAGAACGCCCTCTGGTGGGATTCCTTTCCCGTACCCGCTCCTTCCATTCCCAATGCCGGACCCCTCGGCTAAAGTGCCAAAAAGTGACGTCAGGGCCGAGTTGGTTTTTGGGCGAATATATTTGTCGCGGATATACTCAGTCAAGTTTCACGGGTGGAGAAAGTTGTTTTTCTGCGTGCTGCGCATTTTCTCGCCGATTAGAAAAAGAAAGAAACAGTGACAATCCGCGTGATATGTTTTCTCGCGTAATGAACAATTGCAACTTAAGAGTTTCGCGTTGTGCTGTCCGACGTGTGATCGCCGAGTGATTGCCGAGTGAACGCCATTAACGGGACTATCGTTTGCTAAGTTGATCGCCCGCATTACGACAAGACTGTGTCTCCATAGTCACGTGAAAGTTGTGATGGATTTTTACGTGTCACGACCTTGGTGATTTTCGCTGGCGCATCGCCATGTTTTCGTAGCTCACCTCACCACACAAGTTTGCTCCCTCCCCTGCTGAATGACGGTTTGGCAGGTCGTGAGTAAACAGGGACATCGCCATCGGTCCGGTAATGTTACCCAGCAAAGTGTGGAGTTGCCATGTTTATGCACGGACTTATTTTATAGAATTGGCTACAACGTAGTGCATTTGTGAGGACGAATATAGGCACAAAACGAGCTGAATGCAAATGAGTTGTTTGTGAGAAAACTAAGATCAGGGATCTGATCACATGCATTGCCCAAATTTATGTTCTTGAAGTTGATTACTATTGTTGTGCATTTTACTGAAGAAGGAGCGAAATAGTTTTTTGTCAAAATGCAATAAATTGTTCAGTGTTACAATTTTATAAAAACAAATGTTTTTCTCTCCATTTTACCACTCCTTTCCCGCGGAACAGTGTTTAAATATTAAATAGTGAGAATCGAACTCAGGAGGATAGGCATAGTAAATTTTATCTGACCATTCTTTCAGGCGGATATAAAAAAAGCCTACATTGGCGATGGTGTTCTATTCTTCTTTGTCGAAAAATTTATGACCGCTGCAGGATGGTGGTGTTGAAAAAATAGTGCAGGCGGTGATCGCAAAAATTAATGATGGTGATGTTGTTTGCAAAAAGCAGTATGGTGATAAGTTGAAAACTTCCTTGTTCCTTTCGTTCGAAAAAGAAACTTGTTCCTTGGTTCAAGAGTTGAAATAAATTCACTTTGACTTTGACTTATATCTTGAGATACTGACGCACTAAGCACTCTGCCCAATCTTAAAAAAGACCAACCAGGTTGTGTTCGTTGTGTGTACTGAAATCAAGAAAATAAGCCTCGAGCCTTTGTCTTGCTCGTGCTTTTATAGCTTTTCAGTGATAAGGGGGCAATTGGGAATCTTCGAGAACATTCTCGAAGCTTCGCTGGTCCCCTCCACAAGCAATGAGTTTTAATGTATTGCTTACAATATTTTCGCGGTCGCCAAATTCAAGTTTCGCGGTCTAGCTAGAAGGGCTGATGCACATAAACATTTGTGCTTGGTAGGTGCCTATGCCAGTACTTGCAACCCATTGCCAATAAAACAAAGTTTTCACCCCAAGTGTTTATGTGGTTCATTCCCTTCAAGTTCTGCATTTTGCTTGCGAATTATAAGGCGGTGGTCGGGGTTATTTTCAGGTCAGTTTTCGGGTTTGTATGGAGGGGAGCATCTTCGGTATTGGAATTTAGAGTGCTCTGGCCTCGATTTTGGGTTTTATGGGTTATTGTTCTTGAAAAATATCGCATCCCGCAGGATGCAGGTGGTGTCGATGCGCCAGGACTAGGGGCGCTCGACAGCGGAAATCGGGGTTGGCCAACGAAGGTAATTTGCGGGTGATGAAAAGACAAAATTAATTTGGGGCGAAAGACTGGAGATTTGTTCGTTTTTATTATCAAAACAAAGGCGATCGTTACAATCCCCTTGCTGGGATTGGGTGGCCTCCACCCACAAGCAAAGATTTGAAGTCGGGGAAACCACGTAAAAACCTGAGGCCTCAAAAATAGTAATCTGAAATACCGTCGCAAAGTTCCATAGGCGCACGCAGATGACGTTGAGGGCCTCACGCATACATGCCTCTTGGGCAGGGGTACGGTGGTGTGCCCAGCACCTGTGCAGGCGCTGGACACGGGCCCGGAAGGTGGCAGGGAAATGCGCCCAGCCATACAGCTGGCGCATAATATTCCTCTGCCCCTGCTCCGGACACCAGCGGGAGAGCCATGCATTCAAAGAGGACATGATGGCGCGCAGCTTGCACCGGTTGCAGTAAGTAGCCTGCAGGGTGATAGAATATAGTGTTACCGTGTGCCTGGCATATGATGACAATGCAGAAGCCAGACAAATAAAATGAAAGTCAAGGCGGTATGCCGAGAGATGTAAGGGATGACTTACACGACACCAATAGACTGGCATGCTAAAAAAGAAGGGATACTACGAGGGTCTATGTGAAGGTGATGCTGGAGGCGAAAAGAACCACAAAACGTACGTGATTAAAAAACAAAAGAAACGCCACCAGAGGCATAGAGACCAAATGACAATGCATAACAAGCATGCCCCCAACCGTAAGGTATGTGAGGGCAGTAAAGAAGAGGACAAGGGACGGGACATGTTGTGCAAAACCTGAAAATATAGGAATCGGGCAAACCTAGATGCATTTAAAAATCTGCCGCGCGAAGTGACGCATGCCGTTAGCGGATGCATCGCGAGGGGCGCCGCCTGGAGGGACAAAGTGAAAACAACAGTGGTGTCGAGAGGGTAAGGTGGCGAAAGGCACCACCAGATCTAGCGAGGGAATGCAGTCGTGTTGCCAGATTGAGGGAACCATCGATGGATACGCGAAACCATCGATGGTTCACCGATGGAGAAAGGGAACCATCGGTAACTGACGATGGTAAGCACCGATCGATAGAAAAAGTAGAAATCGCGCATCCCCTTGTAAAAGATTTAAAATGGAGGGAAACGAAATACCGCTGCAAATTTGGATGAACAAACGGATGTTATCACCAGGAATCTGCAGAAATGTCAAACAACGGTGGAAGAATCCACACAGCGGAGACCTAGGAGATAGTTTTCCAAAACGTAAGAACCCCGATGACCGCAACGCGAAAGCAAACATCGGCAAGAATTGGGCATGTGCAAGACAACCTGTAGGTGTAGTATTACCCCTGTAGGGCGCACAAGACTTCAAGTGTAGGGAACTATTCCCTTGAAAGAAATATGGGGACGCCTATACAGGTAAAGTCATATCACGAAGTACATAAAACGATACTGCGGGCATAAGGCGTAATGAATAAAAATCGTATGGCAATTAGATGCAGGTGATGAATGTAGGTGACTGCCTACCTAAAACTTGGCTGGAGGGGGACCTGATACAGTGTTGTAGAATGGAGACAATATGCGCCGTCGTAACCTGGTAGAGGATAAACCAAAAAAAATTAATTTTAATGGCAGAGCATTGAAACAAGGGGCATTGGAGTTGGCCGTATAACCTATGTTATTAGGAAGGTATATAGCCAACATGGTGCGGAATATGAAAGAATCGATGAAGTGCCAAAGTTTCAAAAAAAATTAGAGAAGGAATTGGGAAGAAGGGTGGTAGCCACCACCTGTCTAATGCTATTTCGAAACCCCATCAACATATACAAAAAGTTTACCTAGTGAAGGTGTACGGAGGTATCTGAAGAGATATCAGGTGCAAGACATCAACTGGACGTATAACACACTGACAGGTTACCACGAGCAAAAATGGCGGGTAAACGACCGCGGAAATCAGAAAAGGTGAAATCGTATTTCAAAATATGGTTTAAGAAAAGAAATCATAAGTATAGGAGGAGAACAAAAAATAGTTAAAACTAGAAGAAACGTAGTGTCAAAAAAAAAAATTGGAAGTGTAAATTAGGCACATTTCTCCCCGGTAGTTCCCAGTTGGAAGGGAACAAAAAAAAATATGAAAGGTGACTATGTCACATGGGCAGTAAAAGCCGGGAAATTCAACCAGGTAATGGATGAAGGGATGAATCGTTATTGAGAAATGATCTAAAAATAATAAAAAAAAAAATAAAAAATAAAAAAAATAAATCAGAAGAAAAATATATATCAATGTATAAAGTGCTCACCCTTGTAGACAACGCAGATAGGTGTGGTGAAGAAGGAAGACGCTGTATTGCATATCCATGTTAGCTCGGAGGCATGAATCAAGTATAGGCCGAGGGTAACGTGTGGGTGTATAGTAAAAAGAAAATTCAATATTTATCCTTACGTTTTCGGACAAATTAATGAAATAGAGAAAATGTGTACTTAATCAAATAACATCCCTATGTATATCGATGCTTAGAACTTAAAGAGGTAGATAATATATATAAAAGACAACAAACGAAGATACCCCCAAAAAAAAAATTTGGGGTGTAAAAAAAAATAAAATGATCGTGAATATGTACGTGTTGGGCGTATAAGGCTAATATCTACTTTTCCGCGCAGCATATGGGGAAAATTATGGGGAAGGGGAAATTGATAATATTGTCATTCCCTATCTGTTTCAGGGACCCTCTCAGATGGGTACATCTGTGGGTCAAAGGGAAGAGTATAAAACTCAAAACTTGATGTGGGTTGATGTGGTGTATTCTCCTGATAAAACGAAGAATCAAGCTGAAAATTTGTGACAAGCATTTTCCTATGCTCTAGTTCTTGCTTAATCGTTGGGATGGACGCGTCAAGCTCCATGTATGTTGACTGAATGTCCACGGTAGCATCGCAGACTAGTGCCTGTCCAATTTTTGATTCCAAAACGACCTGGCCTATGGTGGGTTCTATTGTATCCCATGACACATATCTTTCGGAAATATTCCCCTGGGTAAGAGATTCGTGCGCACCTTCTGGCTGTTCTATATGTAAAAACAATTGATCAGGATCCTCTGAGGTGGTATCACATTCTGAGATTGTAATTGCCTCGCGAAGGATAGCCGACAGATCCTTTTCTGTACAATTAGGATTAATTGACGGCGATAGAGCATTAATCTTGCCAATGTTCGTATCAATGGACAGGGGTGCAATAGGCGAGATAAGACTTGGTACGGTATTGAACAGCAAAGCCGAGGTGGAACTTAAGTCGAGGGGCTCCTGCTGAGGCGAAAAAGCACGTGGCACAGTTTCACGGGAATCTATATCAATGATTGGAATAATGGACATACTATTGAGCACTATGCTTGATGCCTTTTTCTGATCAAGGGAAGGGTGAGGTGTGGCGGTGGCGGTGGCAGCTTGTCGATTTGGCTGGGTCCTTTTGAATTTAATCGGTGATTTTGCCAAGGTAGCTGGGGTAGCTGTGGGCTTGCGCTTTGCAATGGTTAGTACATTTCTAGCGGCCACTTGCGGTAGAATTGCCATGGTCGCCGACGGTGGTGGGATTGTTTGTGCATACATGGGGACTTGGACTGGTTTGATAAAGGCGAATTTGTGTAAAAGTGTTGTTATACTTAATTCCGGAATAAACTGGGGGTCGGTTTCGTATGTGTAATGGGGCACACCTGGGTTGAGCAAGTGTTGCAATTCGTCTAGTGAGTTACAGGCTTCCCCTGGGATTCCCATATAAAAACAATCTTTGGTTGTTAAGCCTGATGGGATAGGATAGATAATTCCCCATTTTCTCCCATTCCCAGTCTCTGTAGGGAATCGTGTGGCCTTAAAGGAACCTGATAGTGGCGGCTGGCCACATAAAACGCATTGAGGGTTAGTGGGAGAAAATTTCCCAGTGATCGGAAGGGGTGGTGGCTGCGGGATTAATAGATCAGCCATAACCGTGCTGCTGGTTGAAGGGATACTTATTTGTTTAACCTGGTCAGTAGCTAGTACGGGTAAGGGTGTGGACATGGTTGTCTGAATGGGTATGTGTGCTGGTGGTTGGCCAGTTGGTGGTGCCGTTTGCTGTTGACTGGTTGAAGGCGCAGCTTGCAAATTAAATGACATCTTGATTAGTCCATTTGACGATGACGGGAGTGGCGCAAAGCTGCCCGACCATACGACCTGTGCTGGTGGGCTGGGGTCGCGGATCCGGTTGGCTTTGCAAATGTCACGGATATAGACTTGACCATCGGTCTTGTGTGAAAATGACCGTCTTGTAGAACGACGATGATAAATGCCCTTTTCAACATCAATAGGCTGCATTAGACGTCCGCGAGCTCTACTTTTGTGCGTGGTTCTTGCCATGTTTTCAAGATCGAATGCGCAACTGCCATTTGAATAAAAATCGCAATGGCACAGGTTAGGTCTGACAACGGGTTTGAGACTGTGAGAAGGAGGGATGGGTGCGTCGTCGTCACTGTGTATGCATTGCCTGAGAGGCGGGTCACTCAACATTGGGGAGTTTCTAGTCGTTTGGAACATAGACAGCATCACCGTCGGATGTGGGGGATGGCCAGCCTCTCGGGGGATGGGGTTAAAAAAATTCGAGACTGAGCCGCCCAGCACAGCTGTCATTTCTAACTTGTGTCTGTCTGATGCATTTACGAAATCTACCGATGTATTTAAATCTGCTGGCTCTGTATACCCCGCTCGTGAAGTTGCAAAGGGAGCCTTCGAGTTTTTAGAATCTACAAGTTTATTGGTCTCAGTTCCCGTTCCCGTGTTCAGCATCATGTCACTTTTTATTTCCCAATTATTCCTGTCACCTTCAATTATCGATTGCGCGTGAGGGGTTAATTGGTCGGCTCTCCCCTCCTTGCGCGCGGGCGACTGGGCAGTAGGGAGAGATCTTGGTATCAAGTTACAAAATATCGTCGCATGCCTTTTTGCGTCTCGTTGTAAAAAGGGGTTTGGAATGACGTCTTCATCAGTAAAAGGGGGTAAACTTGGAGAAACCTGCCAAAAGGAATAAATATATTCACTTGCTTCTGGACTGGGTCCATGTGATCTAATTATCAAACCCTGCTTAAAAAAAGGTTTAAATAAAATATATACGGAAATGTTTCTTCTTCTTATAGGGCTTCTGTTATTAATAATTTCAAGTATTGCTGACAAATTATCCAAACTAATTCTTCTTATCCTTTCGGGTATGGTGGATATGTAAAAATAAATTTCTAATAATGAACGTATGACCTCTTGTAATTTCAGACTGTCTCGGGGAACGGACGATGGCGTCATTCGAGGTGTTGTGAATTGAGTAAGTATGGTGAGGTTCAATCTAAGAAGACAATCTTGGAGGTGCGCTATGTGAGGTACCTTGATCATTTTCTTTTTAATTGGAGTGTTACCCTTGTTAAAGATATAGTAACCCATTGTCAATATGATGAAGTCGTGAATATTGATGTATATTTTAATGGGTGCACTGGTGTCATATTTTTTTAGGAAATTTCGCCAACAAGTTGTTTTTGAACTGGCATTAAGGATCCCGAGCATTTCAATTCTCACAAGTTTGTAACACTTGAAGAGAACTGAAATACCGGGAATTGGAGGATGGCCCTCGCAAGAATACCCTAGTAAAACCTGTGTCGTACGTCTTTTCGACTGTCGAAGCTGGCGAGCGACATTGATTGTTTGGAGCTTAATTAAAACCCACGCATAAAGAAATTCCTGGCAATTCAGGTTATTACCCTCAACAGTTCTCACGCTAACGGACGTTCCATCCTTCCCTAGGAATCCCGTGAGGAGGCTTGTTTCGTCGTTACTCGGGAGAATTTGTTTTGCGCACGGTGTCCACCAACCGTTTTGTTTATGGGCTGTCTCTTGCATCCCTTTTTCTAAATTCCTTTTCAGAAGGGTGGTTCTTGTTAATGCGCTTGGCTTCGTTACGGCGTTATACAACCCCCAGTTGGGTTGACGGAGAAGAAAAAGTCGCTCTTCTGGGCACCCATATTTTTGGTGGAAGCCACTAACGGGAAGACGCACTGGGCTTCGTTGCCTGACACGAGGTAACAGTGTTATTCGGGCTAGTAGTTTAATTAATTTAAAAATATCGCTACTCGTAAGAAAGCTCCGATTTGTTTTAATTTTAAAATTGTTGTAGGTATAAAGAGAATTTGTTAATAAATAATCTTTTATTTGCAGGAGCCGGTGTGGAGTAACCCTTGTACAGTCTTCAGATAAGTCAAGTGTTAAATGGTCTTGTTCTCCGTGATGGAGTTCTAAATTTATTTTAACGATAATGTTTTTTTCGTTGTTGTGAAGAAGCGAATCAGCTGTCCGAAAGAGTGGGATATCATTTATAACTTGTATATAATGATAAGAAAAATTGATGCTTTGGCGCATTATCCTTTTCCTAAAGGTCCTCGTCAAATGTGTCTTCGCCAAAAAGGATAACTCACAGACGTAAAGTAGTGCTTCACACATGTGAGTACATATTACTGACTGTTGTTTTATACAAATGTAATGGAGCTGAGATCCCTTAGAGAGGAATCTTTTGATTTTTAATCTCGAAAATTTAACATTTATCTGTCGATAGCTCATGGACAGATTGGAATTGGGAAAAGTTATTCCTGTGGATGGGTATAAACGTAGACGCTTATGCCATTCTATTAAGACAGATCGCTCATGTGGTTGAGTTTTGATGTCTTTGGATAGTGTAGCAATTTTGTAAGTTTTATCTGGGCTGGAAACGAAAGTGCTCAGCTGGCTGCTTTCACCTTCAAGATTGTTGAATTTTATTTTTATCGAAATTTTTGGCATAGATATATCGACGCCACCCGTTATCCATAAGGAAAGGCCAGCGAGGACTTGGCGTAATGAAATGATAAGGTGGGAATTAATTGAAAAAATTATTAAGAGAATCTTATCATTAATTGGTCTCGTTATGGCTTTGCTTTGTATCGTTTCGTATTTGGAAATTAATATTCCGAGATCTATTGCTGGCTTGAAAAATTCAAATGCCTGCGTGATTGAAAATCCTGACTTCTGAGCGAACAGTATTTTTGAAAAATTTTGACGATAGACGTTATTCGCGATAGTTTCATGAATATTGGTTGGGCACACGTTATCTTTAAAAAAATTGAAATTAAGGTAATCGGTATCTGTAAGATACACAAATTTAAACGCGATTTGTAATCGCTCACTATGCCTTGCCTGAATTATTAAACTATTTTTAATAAATTTCTCTACAAGCTGCTGGGATATTTTTTTATAGAGTGTCCCGTCGTTGGTAATGCTACCACTTGAGAAGAATGTATTTAAGGGGGCCAGTTTTAAATCTTTCAAAGGGCGTGTTCGTTGAACAATTTTTAATTTAATTACTATTTTACTATTCCTTGGTGGTTTCACGGACCTCTGGGCCAATTTCCTAATTTTATTTTGTATGCTGTTTTTGGTGTCAGCCAAGTCGTCATTGTCATATTGTTTAACTTTCAATTGCACGAAATCGCCCATGGATTGGAGCTGCTGGGTTCGATCACGTAACACAATTGAATTTGTTTTTATATTTCCGAGGTGAGTGCTACCATTGGGATTTCCTGCGTCAAAATCGCTTGAACGTATAGCAAGACCGTCTTCCCTTGCTGGAGCAGTGTTTGCTGCGAAATCATGAACATTAGATCTTCGCGAAAAATTAAGGTTTGTATTTTCACGCAAGCAATTTTTGTTGATGATAGGTTCTGTACTTAGCCTTGAAATATTTAAATTTTTGTCCTTAGAAAATTCAAAAAAATTGACGCTCTTAGTTAAATTTTCGTAAACCATTGTAATTGTGGAATTATTTTTACGAGAAAATTTACTTTGTGTATTTAAATTAATTTCATTGTAAGTGTCCTGATTTTTCTTTTGACTGGCTAAATTTTCACCTCTAATATTATTTGAAACAATATTCAAACATGACATGGAAACGTTAGGCGTTGCATAAAAATTATTTTGCCAGGGTCGCCACTGAATTCTGTCTCGATCAGGGTTCGCTGCCACACCGCTCAAAAGTTCTAAATTTGAAAATTGGCTATATTCTGACATATAGCAATCGGGTTCAATTACGTGCGTTGTGGCAATATAATTGTTGTTGCCATTTAGACCAGGAATTTGAATTGAGTGTATAGCTGTTTTAAATCGGTATGAGTTCCCATAATTCTCAACAGAATAATAAGTCGCTTGACTCGTGCCTGAATTTGGATCGAAACTCTCTAAATTATTGACATAAGTCTTCAAAGAAAACCGACGTGTTATTGGTATGGGCAAAGCGAGATTAGAATGAATCACGATATTATTTTGGATAAAATGTTCCACGGGCCTCTGCAGCATATCACGTGGAGCCATTCTACCGCTATCTGTTGGCATGTCTTTTTGAATGAAATTTTGGTGAAAATAAAAGAAAGGCTCAGCTGTATGCGACCTGCTCATGTGCGATGTGCCATAAATTAAGTTACAATGAACCACAATATTATTTTTCTCATTAGTACGAATACTTCTGTATCTCGGATGTTTTATCAGAGCTTGTACAATGAGCGTAACCTCTTTTAAAATTAAGGACGTGAGTGTGGATCGTTCCTTTTGATATTCCAAATGAGGATCAGGTAGGAAAGGTTGAGCGCTAGAATTATTATTTTGATTTTCAAAATTATTATCCTGATACATGTAACTAGCTTGACATGTCTTTTTTGGTTCAGGGACCGGGTTATGTTCTAGAGGTAAAGTGGACCTTCGTTTTAATTGATTAGTGTCCTGTGTGATGACCTCAAAATATTTTAAGTGAACCTTAGGAGTTTCTGAGTCGGGTTCTTTGGGGGATGAAGTGTTGCTTGACATTCTAGAATTAAATAAATTTTCAAAAAATGCTATTTCCTCTAGAATATCAATGTTACTTTCCCCTTTGATTTTATAACAATCTTCATGTATTAATCTTTCAGGATCGTCACAAAAAATATTTCTTTTTAATTCCCAGGCGAAAGAAGGAGATAATGCTCGTGCCTGGTC
This sequence comes from Melogona broelemanni, assembly GCA_033995665.1. Taxonomy (NCBI): domain Eukaryota; kingdom Metazoa; phylum Arthropoda; class Diplopoda; order Chordeumatida; family Chordeumatidae; genus Melogona; species Melogona broelemanni. Next base: position 204 of record JAUJYS010004432.1, on the reverse strand, counting down.
ATCCAATCGTGATGGAGAAGGTTTGGGTTTTGAATCTCTTAAATCCTTATCGATCTTTTTAAGTAAAGATTTATTTCCTTTACTTCCCAGATGCAGGAAATCCTCGTAAAAAGCAACTGACTCTAGAATAGTTTCATCAGTTTGCCCTTCGTCATAAAAGTCAGAGGATATTTCGTCCGATGCATGTCCTAAAAATTTTTCTTT
>JAUJYS010004431.1:0-11974 GCA_033995665.1 Melogona broelemanni | reverse complement strand
CTGTCTAAGTTGAACTTCTTCAGCAGCTAAAGGAGCACATGAACACAAACAGATTAACCACCATGCAAAATAAGAACAGAAAAACCAGTAAATAGTCATTTAGAGTATGTCGCCATACCAAGAGAGCCAGACTGACCATACTGAAATCCGGTCCGGAGAGCTGGATTGGTGGTAAAGAGGAAGGAAGGAGCATAACTTACCCGACGAGCAGTGAGCAGTCCGGTGCAGTAGGCGGCCGCATAGTTGGTCAATCCCACCTTGACCCCGTAGCGGGGCAACTCGTGGGCGTAGGCGGCGCACACAATCACGTCACCCTCGATACGAGCGTACGCAATCTGTGGAACAAACACAAACGGGACAGTTACACGACTGAAAACGCCACAAAAAAAAAATAGGTGGAGGAAAACACAAAGCGGAAGTGCGGCTGTACCTGGCAGACGATGTCCTTGTTGGTGAAACGCACGATCATACGATACTTGGGAGTATTGTACTTGTTCTTGTCCTGCACGACAAGACGACGACGAGCGTAGTAGTCGGTTTGACCATCTGGAAATGACCAAAAGAAATTGATTATGATGGGCGCACGAGGTCTTAGGAGGAATAGTGTCCTAATACGGGTTTTACATTAGGGCTTTTGCTCGGCGAGCAACTTTTTAAGAAATCCGATATAGAGTCTGCCAACTCCGATCATCCATTTACACTTGAAGAAAAGTTCGTAAATATTGCTCGCCAAGCAAATTTCGTTAACACGTGTTTATTTCGTCAAAAAATATTAGGCTCTGATGTGAACGTACCTCGCCTACGCTTCAGCTTTACTTGGTAACGCTTGAAATAAGCTTTATTCTTTACAACTTTCACGAACCCCTGGTCGAGAAACAGACAAAAATGATATTAAGACACATGACACCCAAATAGGCCTAGATCTCTCAATCGGCCTAGCCTAGGACAATCCCAACTACAAACGCGAATCTGGCATCACAGAATTATATTTAATGTGGAATTGCACGATTAACTGATTTAGGAGAACTTAACAACTATACGAATTGGAGAATATAAAAACTAGCAACTACTCCATCCACATTAAAAGTTAGGCTGGCGTTCCAACCCCATCCCCCCCCCACTACTGCTAACCCTACTGATGTGAACAACCTCCTCCAACCAAAGGAGATATCTCATGTTCGATGCTGCCCCATGTATCCATGTATGTATTCATGTTGGATAATGGAAAGGCCTAATTATTACCTAGGCCAACAAATACATTCCATTAAAGCTGGCGCCTGGAGTGCATCTAAGCACGGATTAATTAGTTAGTTTTCTTCCGGTTCAAGGTTATACGGAACCCATTACCACGTACCATTATACTAGCACTCAAAACAAAATTTTAGCGTTTTTTTTATTAGTTTTTTCAGTTCCTTTGCAAGATAACTAAAAGGACAATGCCACTCGGTAACAGATAGCGCCATTTTGACCACGCGTCCATCTGGGAATCGGCAAGGCCCATCCATGCAAGCTAGCCGAGCTAATCCACTCTTTTCAAGAGCCATCGGCACACAAATCACCCGAAATATTGCACAAGACAGGCATTCAACACGTTACAAATATATTTAAATCATTATTTGCTCACCATTTTAGAAAACCGGCAAACGACGACGATAAAGAAAAAAACTGCAGCACGTCGGTATACCGTGCCGTCGTCAATACCAAAACTCCAAAAGAATCTTCTTATGGGCAACAACCCTTTTTAAAATGAGGGCCCTTACTATGACGCGTGACGTTTAGCCTGGAAGTGAAAGCGCCTTCCGGCTTATTTCGTATGCGTATACCATTGATGGGTGGAGGACTTCCAATAAGTATAAAGTAATTTTTTATTTAACGCGTATTCATAATCCAAAATTAGTAAAATGTACGAGCGAAATCAGAATAATTTTCAAAATTCTAATTTAGACGCAAATGTGGTCGTCAGCCCGTCACTTTAAAAGAGGTTGTTGCTTACCTACGGATGTGTGGGTGTTAGGACTTCCCCCATTCACTTCATAGCAACAAAACCCCTTCTTCGCAGTGCTGTCCCCGTTGTGTCAATGGGACAATGCTGTCAAATCACCCTGTTTATCAGGACAATACTGGGACTGTTCCTTCAATCAAAATAACCTCGACTGATTTTATACATTTATAAATATTCAATATATTTTTTTAAATTATTTAGTATTTTATAAATTTAGGGTGTTGAAGATGGTTTGATAAATTTAGCGTGTTGAACTTGTTTTGAGTCGCAAAAGTTTATTAATTAATTAATTACATACATTATTTTTTTAAAAATAATAAAAAAAGTTTATTAATTAATTAATTATACGTATTTGTGTGGTCTGACTAATCCATCGTCGTGATTCTTTTAGTTTCCATGCTCATGAACCCTCGATCACATCAATGATGAACAATATATTAATATAGTATTCTAATCATCTGATCAATGTGTTATAAAATTACAATACTTTGTAAATAATAATCAAATTTATTAAAGTAAAAGGCATGATTTGTCAAGATTTTTAGAATCCAATCTAAAATCCTAAATCTAATATCTAAAGTAAATTTCATTTAGAATCCAATCTAAACCCTGGTTTTATTTTTCTTGTTATTGTCGAAGTAACTAAGGAACGGTCGTGTTACTATTCAAAATGAATGAAGAACGGTCCAAGTACTTTTACTTTTTGGAAGTAACTGTAACTTGTAGCGTCTTCCTCTTTTGGATAAGTAACTGTAACTATACCATGTAACTTTTTAAAGTTTTCCAACTCTGAACGAAAGCAAAACAAATACATTTTCATTAGGAATTAACACAGCGATTTAGTTTAATTAACTCGAAGACGTCACGCACAAGTACACACATTCACAGTCCTACACGTTGACACAGTTCGTAACAGAAATTAAATTACAAATAAACTTGTTCGCTGCGCATCTCAAAAATTATTCATCCCGAGTTTAGCAATAGATCGACCACCATCATAGCCCACCATTGGCACAAGAGTTGTTTCGTCTGTCGCGGGTGCAAATTGAGTTTTGTGTGCTTGTTAGGAAAAAAGCGAACATCTTTTTCGAATCGTCCAACACGTATATGCAAAAATGCATAGAGTTACTATCAAATATGATCTCTCTGAAAATTTGACCAAAAAAATAACGTTTCACGAATAGCCCAGTTACTCATCTTGTTCGTTGTGTGCTCACCCTGTCGAGTTTGGCGCGTATAAAATAATATCAATAATATGCACAACCCTCGTTCAATTAAAAAAAACAAGAATAAATACAACATCATAATATCGTGTGTGTATGTGTCTATGTAGTTAGAGCCAGATAACTCCAAAGAAAAAGAAATGCGAACATACAGAGATGAATGTGCTGCTGGCTAACATCTATTCTTAACGAACTTTTTCCTACTAGTGAATTATTATGGGTGTAGAAAAGTTAACCAACAAGAAGCAAATGCAGTTTATACGCGGGCCATATTCTAGTGACTTATTTCCTCTTGGGTTGGAAGAATATATTTTGTTCGTGTCTTAATGACGCCCCAACAACACTTTGCACCTTTGTTCTTGGAGGGAGACGAAAACATACAAATGTTAGAAAAAATCTACCGTGACTGGATGATGAGCAGTTAAAAAATGACAGGTTACTGGACGAAACCGTGTATTGATTGAGGGACCCTACATTAGTTGGTCATGACATCTTATCTCTAATCATCAATTTCCATAGACTAGATCCTTCTTCCCTTCACTCGGCCACTGGCAACGACCATGCGACATCATTTCAAATTGTCGTTTCCCGTTTCTCTTTGGTCGAGAAATAAAATTCATCTTAAGCTAATGCATTTCAACGGCTCCTACATAATCATCCTTTTAATCATTTCAAAACGAGATCAGACATTCAAAAGCAATGGTACCGGTTCCCAAGGACATTTTATTAAAAAAACAAAAAATACTGATTAAAATAAATAAAATCAGTAAAATCAAGTGCGATAGTTACATTTTAATCATCAGTTACAAAAAAAAAAAAAAAAATTGAAATAAAGATTCTGTCAATGATTGATTACAAGTGTTTTAACTCTCTGACTTAATTTTACTGGTTTCATTTATTTTAATCAGTATTTTTCATTTAATTATACATCTGTTTCTATGTGTAGTTTTTACACCACCATCATTTCACATATTATATCTCTACCGGGATGCAGTTCTCAACGAGGGAAACTGAATTCACTTTTACACTGCGGAAACACTTTGGCCAATCACGAATAGCTACCACAAATTTGGAATAATAATAATAATAATAATGAACACGGAGCTAAATGTGAATCGAGCAAAGTGCGCGCCCGCGCTTTCCACACAAGTGCTACTCAACTAATTTGGGTTTGAGGAGTCTTGTTTTTGGCAATTAAGCATTTGCAGCTGGCCTCCACCTCTCCCTAGTTCATCGCCATAATAAAGTGACCTCACATAGATGATACATAAATTACAGAAAATTTACAGAAAATATTTCGAATACATAAATTAAAAAACCCTAGTATACAAAATGAGCATTCCGATTTCAAGTTGTCTGATCTCTAAGTATATGTAAAATTTTCCCCCACTCATCCTGGTGTGTAGAAATAGTACATGGTAATCAATAATAACAAAAAAGTGTAGATAAACTTTGGCATATATTTATATATACTGTATATTTGTTTTTTTGTTCCTCTCCCACAAGAAAAGCGCGTGTCCCCCCCAGCAACTTGTACACGCACACATTCAGTCGCATTAATAATTTATATTTAAAACTGAATAGTTCCGTTTTCCACCGATGACAATTAAAAAAGCGGGACCAACTTGTCGACTTCGGTCAATGATTGTTGTGATCTCGCAATCGCCACTCTCGGAATACAATTTTTTCACCCGCACGAAGATTTTGCGACTGGTCGGGAAAAACCACCGATCTGATTGTGGCTCTTTCGTGGTTCGGTGGGAGTGAACTCCTCGCGGATTGGCTGTGGCGGAGAGCGTGAAATTGAAGACTTCACATTTGGCGGGAGTTAACGATGACGATGAGAACGCAGACCGCTTCACTTTCCACTTCGTGGCAGCCTCTGGAGTGCCTGATGCTCGGCACCGAAGTCGTAGTTGTACTGGAACACAGGGGGACAACAAACAATGAGTTGAAATGAAAATACTCTTGTTCAATGTTTGCCCTATATTTTGTAAATAATTTTGGCTTTGAACAAACTAATTTTTAAATAACAAAACTTAAGAAATAAACGAAATTAAAATTAATATTTGAAATTACTTTCAGGTGTGCTACCAGCTTTCGTTATAAAACAATGTTAATTATCAACATTTGTCTAGCTTTCAAACTTAAAAAATAAATAAATGCAGTGATCTACTATCCAAGTATCGTGAGGCTTGGTGAAGATGCTTATCCGATATTATTTTGCCCCCATTTTTAACCCAACATTTTTTTAAACTGTTAAGGTAAACATATCACATGAATAACGGAGTTTTAAAATACACACATAGGTGGCGTTTGGTGAGGTGATGGGACATTTAAAATGAAAACGAAATGACGTGCTCTTACTTCGGCGTCTAATTGTTCGATTGTTTTTCGTTCCAGGTTCGGAATTACAAACTGCAAGTGATAAAAATACAATTATATATGACGTGTAAAAATATTGCAAATTAAATTTTAAGGCGTTGAATAATTGATCGAGTTTTACGTAGGTGATTAGATATTGATTTGTAATTAATATCCGTTGAATTTCAAACAATTTCAAGTTTATAAAGCTATTTGTTTTACTGATCCTACAAATGTATCCATACATGATACGAAATTGCAAGCCAGGCTAACAATTTGATCAACAAAAAACGTTCAACGTTTAAGCCATATGAAATTTGTTATCCGATCATAAAAGTTTTATTAAAAGAGAAGGATTATACTTTTAAATAATAATATTTTCACTTACACTGGATATATTCTTTAATTCTCTAAATTTGTGGTTAACTTCAAATACTACTCCATCCAGACCTGTAAACAGGAGCAACAATCAACAAATTAAATATTAAAAAAGAAAGGTTAGTCATCGGAAATTGTTAAAATGTACGAATTTTTTTCTTCGAGAAAGTGTAGTCAAGTGGTAAGGGAACAGGGTTCCGGGACAGCGCCGAAGATAATAGACAAACAGAACCTTGCAAGTTTTAAACGAGAACCTGTCAGGTAGTCTAATAGTAATATTATATCTAAACGAGAACTTGCCAGTTCGTCTATTTTCTTCGGCGCTGTCCCGTAACCCTTAATAGTTTGATCTAAAAGACGTCTTAACTCGTATGTTATTACTAATTTGTCAAGTTGTGTAGAGGTGGTGCTCACCGTAGGGTGCTGCTGATCCGCCCTGTTTGGACTGGGCCCGCCCGAGACTGGACTGGGAGGTAGGTGGCAAGTGGGAGACGGGTGGAGGTAGAGGTGGCATGCGACCCACCGCCGCGTACGGATTGGAGGAGGGGGTGGGAGTGGGATGCCAGCTGCGCCCGTACTCCAGGTTGCGCGGCAGCGTCATGTTACGCTGTAACGGCTGTTGCGCGTTGCTCACGTGCTGCAATTGATCGACCGGATAGAGGGCGCCACGGGGGGCGGGCGTGGGACCAACGCCGCCGCCGGATGACGACACCAACGGGGCCACCGGATACGGAAGCTGTTGCTGCGTAGTGGTCGGAACTTGTTGTTGGGAGGGTGCACTCGTGGAGTTGCGCACCGGACTAGTGTTGGAGACAGGAGGGATATAAAATATTTCAAGTTAATATCAGAAATATAAGCAAGAGATATCAGTTGCCAAATAATAAAAATGACGAAAAATGCACACGGGAGGACTAGAAGAAAATGCTCTTTGTAAAGTTCATTGGCATCGCCGCTTTCCCCCATTTATTACCCAGATCATCTAAGTGTGACAAGATTGTATTAGCTCGGGTTAATTTTTAATCTATGATAACAGAGCACAATAGCTCGACATTTATTTTAAAATGAACTCTGAAATTGAGCAACGCAATATGATCAATAAAGAGGCGTTATTTTCGGAGTCACGTTACAGGAAAGAAAAAAATCTTTGTGACAAGCTAGACCAAATTCGCGATCGAAATTTATATTTAACTAAAACATTAATATAATAATATATTATGAATAAATTATTTTTCACAGCCAAAGATCTCAATAAATTATTGATAAATTAAATCTCAATAAATAAATAAATTCAAATAATAGTAATAAATTGAATGACATAGATAATAAAAAAATAAGCGTTGCATGCGCGCGTACGTACAGCTAATAAGGTATCAAATCTGCAAAATGCACGAAATCATAAAACGACTAGATGTTGTGTTTGAAACGAGAGAACGAGAATCGCCGAAGCAAAACTCTCCTTTCGGTTTACCTCATACGTAATCGATCCATGGTAAAGCTGCGTGAAAGTGAACACAACGATCAAACTTAGTGCTCGCCATACGAATGGACGGTGGGGGAAATCGAAAATTCACGGAAGTCCCCTTCCAATTAAATATATCAGAAAGAGGAAGAGCGAGCTGGATTGGTTTCGTGTCTGCGTACCTGTTGCTATAGTGACTAGCGTACCTGCCGGAAGAGCCTGGTCCAGTGCTATTGTAAATGGGAACTGGAGTCTGTCCGTTCTTGGACACGCTGGTCACCTTATAGCAGATTAGATGCCCGTTCATGTCTCTGTACCAAAAATAACGAAACCACCAACAAGAAAATAGGCATTAGGAGAGGTTAACATGGCGGTAAGCTAACGGAGTGAGATGCGATTTGGATGTTAGCACGCTCTTACCCGGCCAGTGTGAATCCAGCCGGTGCTTTCTTTGTCTTACTAAGGATGATGACGTCCGTGATGGCCTGACAGGCGCGATCGCGTGGCAGACTGCGATAACAGATGACGCGTTTCTTGGTAGCTTTTTGTTCGCTGTCCGAAGTGTGGGTGAGGGCGGTGAAGCCATCCGGAGGAAGATCCTTGTCGTTGATGACGGTGATCGAATCGACTATGTTGCTCACCTGCATCTAAGTCAACCGATGAGAAAAACATTCAGGAACGAGTCGACCACGAATCGGGCCATCAGGGAGTTCAAATGGAAAGTGTGGCTGTTGTGTCTCTCGCATCGTCTCCGGACGCCGACCTTCGATCCCCGACACCTGGTGACTTGAGGGAGCATGAGTCCCCTGAATTTTCTTGGCAGAGGTGGTTTGCCATTACCTTCCCCGCGCCAGCCAAAGATTCGAACCCAGATTCGCTGGTATGCGAGCGAACACGCTCACCACTCGCCCAGATCAGTGAAGTATTTTTGTTGTAGTCACGTTTAGTGAAGATTTCTAACGGGGACAACGGGGCGATTTTAAAGGACCTGGGTTGCCGTTAAAGCAATGACACATTTGCCTACCTCAGTTTTGGTGTGACACAGGTATCGTGTAATCTTTTTGCCGAAGAATCCCTCCTTCCACAGGTCCGCATCCGTGTCTTGATCGTAAGTTCGGTGCACCTGCACACAGGTAAACAGAACCATTAGTGAGGCTCGCTACCGGAAAGACAGAGAGGAAAGGGGGTAGAGAGTGACTGACCACGTGGTATCCGGGCGGTCGCCGGTTGGGATCTTCGACCACGCAGATGGACGTGATGGGCCGATCGTCCGGCAAGACATTGTACAGGTCTCGCATCATCACCCAAAAGAGGGGATGCCTGAAAACAAACGAGAAAAGAGAAGAGAAGGAGATTATACGGACAATCTAAGGATCAAATCAGTCGGAGTACAAGTCGAGCTCATGTCGAGCGCTTCCCGGCCTCCAACTAGTCGGTTGTCGGGACAACACTCGCAACGACAACGCCTTCCGGTACCCACTCGAGCCAAATGTCTAACAACGTCGGGCTCCGTGCCAGTCGTGACAACACCAAAGTCACGATAGCAAAAATAAAGAACTTGTCTCTGCGCACTATCATCGGCGCAGAGACAACACAAATTGGGGACTAGTTCCACCAATATTATTTATAGTCTACGTGGCGAGAATATGGAAGAAGGAGTGAGAATAACTTTCGGCCAGTTGTTGTTATACTCGCTAAATGGCGCTCGTCTGAACAACAACTAATAAAAACCAGTCTCATGCTCTCGATTAACCATAATGCGGCTCCAGAATTATTTCAATTAGGGCCCCATTTATCAGTTCCTGTACTGACACCATGTGCGAAACGAAAATTAAACGAATTGAACAACACTACCGGATATAGTACACTCTATGATTCTACGCTCTCTGGATTGGAACTCCATTCTAAGGAATAAACGAATCACCAAACGCTATTCCATCAGTTTTCAAAATACCAAATCAAGAAGTGGGCTCTGGCTACGGTGTTCGGCATTCATACAATTAATAAAATATCAGCGTTGCTATCGTGACAATGACCACCATGACATCTGTTTGCAGCCGCCAGTACAGCAAGAAAAATGGGCAGACCCATTGACCCAATTTGGAGCATCTCCCACAAAATGCGGATATTTGCAAAAAGGACTGGCCTTTTATTGGCAAAGATACGATAACGCAACTACAGATCAAGTGCGAGTTAAATCAATGCATGATTACGCGCGTATGCGGTCACACGCACCCGCTTATCTAATCGGTGAAAACCCATACGATCAGCTGAAAATATCTCATTCACCTTTCCCCTACTCCTCCCCCTCCCACCCCCGTCGAGTCATCCCTGTTTTCATCGGTTGAAGCAAGGTTATCCAGAAAACAACGGGCAATTTTTCTCACAAATTGCGGTCCACCTTGAATGTCATCAAACAGTGACCATCCACAAATAGGAGTAAATAGATTTGGTAGGGGAGTGCAGTGGTGAAAAGGAAGAGGGTGGATTGGGGGAGGGGGGTCGAGTGCGTGGGCGTTGACTGGGGAAGGAAGGTGGTGGGGTGACGGGGGAGGGGGGAAATTGTGAACGACTACACAGCGGGATTTTCGTGCCGATTGCAGCATCCTAACTGCACCATTCCTGTCGGGTGTCGCCTCATTCGACCGATCAGGTGTCGAGCTTCTATTACTCATCGATTAAAACGTGAAATTTACTTACCACAAGCAGAAAATTCGTCCTTTTTTCGGGGTCGTGTGGGGTTGATCTCTCGAGACGCTCTTCGCTCATTCCGTCATTTAGTCGTCTTTGAGCTGGCCGCAGTATGGCTCCGGTCAACATGAAAGACTCCAGATCCGAATAGATGGAGGTGCGTTTATATTACAAAATATTGCCTTTGCAAGCACGACCAAATGTGCTCACCATAGCTTATCGCGCCTAGTTCAATCCAATATTTGGTTCATGTGTGAACGATAAATTATGCCAAGCTCAAGCGATACCTTTTTGATCAACCAACAAGCAGTCTCCTGAGCACTTAAATATAGGTAAACCTAGAAAATAATAAACAGTAAGCAAAAAAAGAACATCAAGGGAGGCGCTTGTATTGGAATGATGTATTTAACACGTTTTATTAAAAAAATAAAATAGAACAATCATTCTTCATCAATAAGCGATCGCCTTGTGCCTGTTTATGATGACGTTGTTCGCGAATCATCTTATGGAAGGTAACAAGCCTCAAGTCGGCAGTAAGCTCCGTAACCGAGGTGCCTTCGTAAACGAACGACAAAAGCCGACGAAAGCCGAACCAGCTTTGGAAAAGAAACTCGGTGAGTCAGCCGAATGGCCGATGGGTCCGACAATAATTTTATGCAAGCGGGTAGGTTGAAACGGGAACTACTTGAAACATTAATTTTTTTGCTCACAACTTTATTAGGAAATTTTATTAATGGCGAAATTCACCGACAAAATTATATTGCAATCAACACAAACAACTTTTAACTTCACCGTAAATCTTACGCAAAATTATTTGTTTACACAGTGCTGGTCCCCTTGAAAATGACAAATAAACAAGATGGCGCTCCCCATGTGTAGTTTAGTTTAAATCGAAAGTGTTTCTTGGTGAATAAAATAAAAGACTTTGGTTATGTCGGGTGCAAATACTGCTGGAGATTATGCACGCGGGCATCGACAGTGCCTTCACATAGATTCGTGACGATTGTAAATATAAATTTGGTTGCCGGGTAAGCAAACCGACACAGCTGTTTCAAAGTAGAATGGTCATACCTCTGCTTACTAGCTCTCCAATTTGACGAACCAAGTGAAGTTGACAACTCAACATTTATAAAGGTTGACATTTATTTTAAACATTTTTTTAGACCGTGTTGTCACCGGGGCCGGGCGAAACCACAATGAGTGTCCAACAGAAGTGGCACAAGGTGCTGTACAAGAAGCAAAATGTGCCGGACAACTTTGTGGATGAATCATTTCTGAAGGACTTGCAAAAGAACCGTAAGGAACAGCTCAATATTCACCCTTTATAGTTCGTTACCCCTAGGTACATGTGCTGCTCGTGACCATGTTCCTGCTGCCAACTGACGCCCTTGCATCTTTTTTTTTTCTAGTCCACGTCAAGACTTATACAGTGGCGGAGGCCATCACCAATTCGTGTGTTGTAACACAAGAGATAAGCAGGTACAGCACTGTGAATCATACTGAACTGAAGAAATCACGACATTTGACTTCAACACACATGCACTCAAGTTTCATACCAGTATTTTATTTAACCTGTAACCGCTGTAACGCTATAATATGGTCGCCGCAGCTCAGCTGTAGAGCATCCGCGATGCGTGCGGTGATCCCGGGTTCGATTCCCGGTTTGGGCTTTCGTTATTTCGTTCCCGAGGTACTGGTGAAAATGTGCCACTTCACAATTGCTCAAGCGATTAGAGGGGTACATAATATGTTGTTGTTTTATTCAGTTCAGTTATGGGGGAGAAAAAAGTGGGCCGGGGGCACAGTGGACTGTGCCGCAACCATGACATAGAATTACAGTAGACAGTGCGACAAAGA
>JAUJYS010004430.1:0-11977 GCA_033995665.1 Melogona broelemanni | reverse complement strand
CTCAGGGGTGACGCCAGTACCCCAGGCTAACGAATAAACGAAAGCCTGCGCCAGGAATCGAACCCGGGACCATCGGCATCGGAGGATGTTGCCATACCCACTGAGCCATCGGTACGATGAACACTTTCTCCTGTTCATTTTAGGATGTATCTTTTACAAAGACATCGCTTTTATAGCAATTTATCATAGGATCAGTAAAAACAGATGCCCTAGAAGTCGTTTGTCTATATATTTATTTTGCTAAATCCTAGACATTAAACATTATTACATAATTTATCATAGTTCATGTTGCTATTTTTATCCGCATTGGACAAGGCCATATATCGAATATGTTATTAGTATATTATTTCTAAGAACCTATATGTAATGCATATTATCAAGTAGATACTATAAAAGCTGATGCTTGTCAGTCGAGATTTAAACTCACAACAGTTCAAATGATGATCGTCAAACAATTTCAAAGTCTTATGATAATTAACGAAAACCGCCTTTATGCAACATTGGTGGATTTAAAAAAAAAAACCTGCATCGCATGCAATTGATGAAGACCCGTCATGGTAACCGTAAGGCCGCTGTTCCTTGATGGATCACCGAAGTTTCCGTTCACTGACCATATATAGATGCCCTTTGGCAAGGGCTATAACATCATTAACGGTACATTAAGACGTCAAACCGTTCGCGCCATCAATTAATGCCGAATAATGAACGAGTAGGTAGACAAGGGTAGGCGTGTATGACCGGCGCCATTTCACCCTTTCAGAACATCTTTTAGCCATAAATCTGCATTATTCTATTCATTCTCGCATCCCATTATGCAGGTGAAGGATATTCAGCTTTTTGTTACGTCTGCCTTTTCCTTTTGAGCATCAGCTTGGCCAATGGCATAACGCGTAGACCTATAATTAAAAAACACTCTTTGATTTATTAAATTCTTGTCAAAGTCACATAAATATCAAAGCAGTCTTGCCAAAGGAATGCCGGTTTGAAGTTAGAAATATGTTTGATTTTAATCTTAGTTTAACTGTATACAGTGAATAGTGAACTGTTATTATTGTTGTCATTCACTCATTCTACATAGGTTGATTCACTTTGATTCGGATGATGCTGATCGGTGTATAAATTCAGCAAGTGCTCACAGACTTTAGATTTTTTGCAGGCGAAAAATCACACATTAGAACTTTACAACTTTACTTTTGTTCACAAATTCGAATTAATTCGAATTAATGGCGTAAATTTGTTCTGCTAAGAAAAATCCTCTCAATCCTGCCTGCAGGAATTGGAACGGGTTCTTTTTTCATATTTTTTCACCTTTTCAAAAAGTACAAACTAAACACTGCTTTTTTTTTAAACTAGTAAGTCAGGAACAAAGAAATAAATAAATCATAGCTATTATTGGGTAAATCAAATAAATCATAGCTATTATAGCTATTAAAAGGTGTATTTTACCTTGGGACGTTTCTCTCTTCATATTAAAAATAGAAATTACCAACTACTTAGAAATTAATAACATTGGAACCGGTATACTCTTATGTTGTATTCGTTTGAGTGAGCATCGGCTGTTAGTTCGAATCGGATAATTATCGATAATTTTTTACAGGGAAAAAACATTTTGATTCAATGAGTTACCCATCATTTAATTGAAAATCCGAAAATCGACACTTCACAAGTCTTGCGAGTCTTAAAATTTCCAAACGAAAGCGAAGCTCTATAATCAATCATAAGTAGAACTAGACGAAAGCTTTCGACCCAGTCATATATGCGCGTATTTTAAAGAACGAAACTATTCTTTCGCATGAAGCGATCTACCTGTATCAGGTTATTGATGTGACTTTTTTTGAAGAGGGGGGAGTTTGAATTTTTTGATTGATCCAATGGGTTGTCCACCTCAAACTCGATAGCGGGAACACCACAAAATGTGAACGTTCCCCGAACTCGATGGGCCTCGAAATTCCTAACCGAAAGCGACGTGTCAGTGGGAGCAGGTGGCAAAGGCCTTCGACCCAGTCATGTGACCAACTACACCTCTCAATGCCTGGCACGGGTTGATTGATAGAACGAGAGCGTGCGGCCCGACTGCAGTATGGATAATTACGGATAATAACGTGTTTTATGCGAGCAATTCAACTAGGAGATTCGATCGCCGCGGCGGGGATTTCTGCTCCCGTGTGCTCGCCTGTAGCATGAGCATGTACATGTGCGTGCTTAATAGCTTGAAGATGTTCCCGCGCTTCGATATATCTTGGTCACGGTCGTTTTATCGGAAACTTCGTTCACCGATACGAAACGGAAAGTGATAACAAAAGTTCTTAGATAGGCGCAAACAATCATTACTTGATGTAATCAGAATAAATGTCCAATGAAAATTGAAATCGAAGCCAAAATACGTGGGACAACTATTTTATCTATTTATTTGTGCGGGACCAAAATATTTTAAAATCAAATTATGTTTTTATTTTTAACCTTAAAAGAAAATTTGAGCAGATGCCTATGACAATTAATTTGCTCATAATTGAAGCGTTTTTCTCAGTGGTTTCGGTATCTTATTTTTATCAATAAGCATTTTCCAAAAATTTTCTTTTGTCCTTTGGACTGCCGACTGTTTGAACTGAAATAAACGAAATATATATTTGAATTTTGATTGAAGATATTTAAAATCCTTATATTAAATTTTTAGAAGCCATGGCGGTGAGGCAGCGGAAGACCATGCATTTACTGACGGGAGGGTGTCAGGAAGAGCTCAGGGTTAAACCTGCAATAACTACGAAAGGCAATACTCGATCGATACCATGGCGAGCTTTTAACATGAGGATCACCGGGGGTCGAAAATGAGTTAAAAGAAAGTACGTATTAACTTTAATTACCCTCACATATCTCCTAAGAGACACGAGGGTGCAGTATTCCTGTAGTGCACTAGGCGCTACGGTGAATAAAAAAAAAAAAAAAAAAAAAAAAATTATGCATTTATGCGGAACTTCTCTATTTATATTTTTGGACATTTACTTTTTTTTGCTATTACACTAATAAATAGTAATAATAGATAATAATGATACTACAATTCAATCATCTGCGCTGCCAGCATCGTTTTATCCAATAACTTATCGACATCACGTTTCGTCAGCCATTAATTTTAGTTCTTAACCCCGAATGAAAACAAGACAAATCGTGACTGACTTGATCGTATCATTTGTCACGATATCGAGTCTTCTCTCCCCTCACCTACCCACCTGCGATTATCAATAAATCGTGAGCAAAACGTTTACAATCTTACAAATTCTTTCCCTCCAATTTTAGATAGATATCGTCGAATTCGTAATATTGAAATACACACATCACCACACAGATTAAAAGCAGACGACCTTAACTGAAAAACACACACGCGCAAACGTTACCTCTCGATTTTTGATAAAAATACCTCCGTATATAATGTGAGAGGTCCGGTTTTGACCTTTTTTATGTAAGAAAACATCACGACGGCCAATTCACTTGTTTATGGCAAGACGAGACGTTCTCAAGGTAACGGTGAATTTTGGTGGGCCATTAAAAATGATGCATCGATTCGGTATAGGTTTTTTCACACTTTTACCGATCATTTACTTGCGTGGCAGTGTGTCCCGTTGGATTTTAATACATAAACTGCTATTGGACGTCGTGCTTTATGGTAATGTTGCAGTTATAAAAGCACTTTGGTTCTTGACGGAAACATTATTTAACTAGAAAATTGGCTCTCGTTCATCGTCGCATATTTATGTATTTCCCTGAATTCGAGCAAAATAATGAGCTAAATTATAGTCAATGCCATCCTGCAAGCAAACGTCGACGATAGACGGCGCTCGGGTCGTATTTTTTAGGTAACCGTTGTATTAGCTCCTTTAAAGTATTACCGGTGCATGTAATTTTGCATATAAACTTTGCTGTCTATTCAAATATTTTTTTAAATCACCGAAGTGCACTACAGGATTTCTGCACCCTCGTGTATCTATGGATATAATACAATTTGATTTTGATAATGCAATTTATTCGACGATGAAAAAATGTACGTGTTTGTTACAATTCACCAAAATTCGACAACATATGTAAAATTGTAAACAGTGCGACGACGCAGTGGGCCGCGGGATGGTGGTGGCATCCGATTTTCAGCTATCTTAATCCATCAACCAAAAAAAAAAAAATGAATTCCGCAAATTATCCACTTTCTGGCTATTATTCCTATGACTGTACCTCCTCTTGCACATGCATATGTAAATTCCTCCTGCACATGTAACTTGCTATTAGCAAATGATAAAAGCACCGAAGAGAGCGCTTAGGTACGTTTTCTTTAAGGGTGACGTTACGTTTCTTTAAGAAAAACTGGAAATTAAAGAAAAAATTATTAAATTTCCTTATGGCATACGAGGAAATGATTAGCAATTCGTGAACTACGTAACCTTGTGCGCTTCCTTAAGACTAAACCGAAATTTATTTTTATGTTTATGATATATGATCATCACGGCACAACCATTTGCGCGATTTGTCATTTAAGCCTAACGACCCTCACCGTTGTGCGCAGTGCATGACTCACTAACAATTACATTTTTAGTGAATTTGTAAAATCGTTTCACAAACGGGAGAAACGGAGATTTTTGTAATACCGGCGGTATATCCATATGTAGCTTATGAACGCAGCGCTTTATCAAAAGGTGGCGCAAATATCTGTATTTAACTAGTGAAATCAGGTTGCTTGTCGCCGCCAGAGGCGCTTCTTGGTCCTAATCGTTTTCTGCTAGGAGCAACGAAAAATTGGAAAAACGGCATGGACAATGGTCCGGAAATAATTACTAACGATACTCCGTAGAAACCATCGATAGGTCGAAGCTAGAGATAATTTATTTTAATAATTTATTTACATTTTCATATTTAATTGTTTTCATGTACATTTTGATGCATAGTTAGTTTTAGACAATAACAATTATTTGTAATAATAAAAGGCTCATTTCCACAAATTGTAGGAATATTACTGTAGTTCGTAAAGTAATATGGTTATTAAAACTGCATACTTTTAAATAATAAAGTAGCATTTAGAAGTGTTAAGTTTGGTTTTAATAAACGAATTCTGCTATGAATTATTTTTTACACTTTGAACCCGAACCCTAGTAGAAGGTAGACGTTATCATGACGCCAAAAATATCATAAATTTACATATACATGTATTTAAGAAAATTACTTGTTGTATTTTATATTTACGTAGCTAGCGAGGGAAATATGCATGTAGTACCCGCACTATGTTTCGTTGTATTCTTTCACTGAGTTTGTAAGAGAATTTTTTCTGGAAGCGAAAATGTTCCACTGACTGGTCTCCAGAATTCAAATTCGGCGGATTCTTAGAAAATATAGCGACCACCACGGGGGATCTCTTGAAAGAACATCGTTATAACTTTTACGATTAACTAACTCGTATCTTGGCAAAAATGCACAGTATTTATAGATTTATTTTTATCTTTTATGTTCGGTTGGGCCTATTTCTTTCATACGTAAAATTTAAAAATAGAACTTTTAAGTGAAACTATAAAACGAAACGTTGCCGCACCATTCCAAAGCGTCAACAGGCATGTCCAAGAAACCATCTAAATAAAATTTATAAAAAATGAGACTCCAAACAGCATATTTAATTTTTGTACACGCTGCTCTGCTTTTTTAAATGTTGAAGCATGATTTGTTGCCTTAGGTAACTAAATGTAAGTCTTCTCCATTTACAGCTTAAGACATTTAATAACAATTACATGTTTGATGGCCAGTTTGATACAGTTTGATGGCGCAAGGCTAAGAGAAACAGAAAAATGAAAAGAAAAAGTAAATGCAACCAACTACACGAATAATTCGAAATTTTTTAAATTTTCTTTACATTATTATTTCTTGCAGGTAGACTAATGACATAAATCGTGTTTGATATTCCTGGCAGGAAATCAATTTAAATACAATTACGATAGTGGGATTTGGGCAAAGGCCACTGTGGATGAGAAGAAGTGACATAAAAAACTAAAACAAATATGTCTGATGCGTGCATTCCTATATATAGATTTTGAAAGCGCAAATCATGAGGTGTCTTTGTCGATCGAACACGGTTTTCTGTGCATTCATCGGGCGCACGGTCAGGGTTGCAACCTTGTCGTCACCACTGACACATAATGATTAACTTCGGATTAGGCAAGGAAGTGCAAGATTAGATTTCTGAGGGCGTGTTAAGCAACTCAAGCCATTTTCTGTGTGTTGCCAAATAAAGTGCTTCGTCAAATAATTCCGTTTAATAAAGGCGCCGATCAGTTACATAACAATCGAGATTCTAAAGACTAATTCCCGTTGGAATTTGGAACATTGTTTGATTGAGGTGGATTAATTATGAAAGGTTACTGAACGTCATATTTTATTCCGTTTGCCTGGGGGATCGAATACTGGTTCGGAAGACATTAAAATTAAGCTAGGAATTCTTTGAGTTTCTGGATGCTAAGAAAGTGTATGATTTTGAAACGTGATTCATTTCGGGCGTTGTTTGTCAGATGAATTGACGGAAGGATTTAATCTAAGCTTTTAATACTTCGCGATAATATGAGTTTTATGTAAGGATGCTTATAGTTATTGTATCATTTATTAAGCGTTCTTCAATTGAATTACAAAGGCCAAAATTCATAGAGCGGACCCAGGCATTCGATTCTCAATCAGGAGGTGTGGTGACTTAGTGTCATCTACTGAGTTTGGTTCCACCAATGATTTGCCATTGTATCTCCAATATTTTTGTGGTCTGGATATCCAAAAAGTAAACATATTTAGTTGACCTCAGTATGATGCATTATGGTCTGGATATCCAAAAAGTTAACATATTTATTCGTTTGGTTGACCTCAGTATGATGCAATGAGTTGTAAACCGCGACATCGCCTAACGTTAGGACTTTTTGGCAGAGATTCGACTGCGCTCCGTTAATTAATTAATGAGGGCATAAAATCATTTATGTGGATTAAAAAAATTAACTTACGAAATCGTTTTGAAAACATGACGCTGAAGACATTGGCTTCTGCTTTACGCCAGCACTTAATTGGTTTCGACCATTATATTTCTTTGATTTAAGACTTCCCAGCCCGCCATTTCCTGGCGGCTGGCGGATTATATACTAAATAAAAAAGCGCCAACGCAGTTTTAAGGGCGTTAGGTTTGTTACGCGTTTGGAAATGTCGTCCGTGAATTGAAATGCTTGGTGTATGGCAACCGTTTCACGGCTGTTCGATGAACATGTGTTTATACCGTAGACGCAACTCCCCACCTTCAACGA
Organism: Melogona broelemanni; assembly: GCA_033995665.1. Taxonomy (NCBI): domain Eukaryota; kingdom Metazoa; phylum Arthropoda; class Diplopoda; order Chordeumatida; family Chordeumatidae; genus Melogona; species Melogona broelemanni. Next base: position 4,679 of record JAUJYS010004430.1, on the reverse strand, counting down.
GGAAATAATTGCTACCGCTTTTGCATAATGTATTTATTTCCTACTTAAACGGTGTCCTTGGGTATATCCCTCTTTTGTGTCTACCGGTTTGAACCGAAGTTCGGATTGATGAAACGACGATTTATATGCAGCCGTCATCAATTTGCTTCGATAGAGTGATTTTGATCACACATACATGTACCGGGAGTATTAAGCAACAAATTGGTCGATTTCCGATTTCCGAGGGCTATTCTAATTGTTTCTGGAAAAAATGTTAAACTGAGTTGGAACAGCGGAAAAAGCACGCCTATCTGAGGACGTACTGAGATTAAATTATATTTTTCTAAAGGTGTAAGATGTTTTTTGAGCTGTACAAAAATAACACTTACGCTCTGGTTCGATGCACGTAGCTTGGTTTATGTACCCCTACTATGGTAATTTCATAGAGTAAATGATGTGACAAAAGCATCAACAAATATTAATCCAAAAAAACTGAATTATTCTTTCAATTGAGGGGCTGATGGCGCGCATAAGTCGTCCGGGTGGTAATTTCAGATTTCTGAGTTCTGAATGTTGCAGTGCTCAAGTAGCACAACATTGCATCAAAGTGTACTGAAATATACAATATAAAAAAGGAACAATTCACATTATACTATATCGAAACAGGTCAAATTTGCTGTTCTAGTACACGAATGACATTTAGCTAGAACAAAGATGGCCGCCACTATTTTGTAATAGACGGCGCATGCTGTAAGAGCCTACTCTGACTATTTTAATTTGTTTGGTAAATCGAATATGTTGACTAAACACATTTTCAAGGGCTTCCCAACGATCAAGCATTTTAATTAAGGGCGCGCGTCTGAAGTTGTTGACTTTAAGCCAGCGTACGAGTGATGACATCACATAATACATCGGGAAGTGATATTGGAAAGCGCAGTCTGACTTCACATGTAGCCAAGGACGCTGACAATTCACCATACACTGTGTAACAGGTATACAAACTTAAACGTTGCAGTGAAGTCTGTATGTGTTCATCTTGCAGGCTTATCACTCCGTAGAATGTGGCGACCTCTGCCGGCCTGAGCACATGCCAAAAGATCGGCCAACATAGTCACTCACAGGAAACCCATATTTTTAATAAAGAGTGCATTCAAGTATATTAAATTAATAGAACAGTGATTCTATTTGTACAATGTATTTAAACATGTATGGCGCTGACAAGCAAATCTACCTACCTGGGAAACCACAAAAACTTGCCAATAGAAAAATTATTCCATTGGGTAATTCAGCAATTTGACCACACTGAAGTATATTGGAAAAGAAAACAGCAATAAATTTGGAAGTCTTGTGTTTCCTCTTAGAGAAAATCCTTGTTGTAATCCAGAGTTTTTGGAATTTTTTTAATTCCCCCGGCGCAGAGTTGCTCTCTAGTTTATCGTCAAATGGAACGAAAAGCACGAAATGTGCACCGTGTTGGCAAATAGTTTGCATGCCGAGTGGCTTGTACATGTAACACGCAACACAGACAAGCTGTCATCCATTAGACATTTGCGGGATTCCATGGGAGTCCGCATATTAAACCTCCGAAGCATTCGCAGACTAGAGAGGGCACTGAGAGCCATCAAAAACTTATTTATGCGTTTTTACCTTCGTTAAATCGAACACGCGTTCGGTCGGAGACAGCTGTCAAAACTTGAAATTCGGGGTTCGTTGCCAGAATTTCTGCATTTCGCCGGTGCTGGCTTCCTAAATGCCAAAATAAATAGGTAGATGGGAATTTTCGTTAGCGCTTTCAAAGTTATTCGAGGTAACCGGCGTTCAACTTTTCAGTTCCAGCATATTTACATAAGGCTGAATTTCACGTGGCTGGCAATCGCCGCGAATGCGCTAGTGGCGTGCAAATTGCAGCAACTATTCGCCAGGAGCCAGCGAATTAGTTGCGTTTGCATTCGCAGCTCACGTGCAGTACCGCCTGGTTGATGCACCGTTGCTGCAATTTGCAAGCCATTAGCGCATTCGCGGCGATTACCAGCCACGTGAAATACCGCCTTTAACTTTAAAGTTGAAACGCACTCGATGCTGGAAGAACTTTGAAGCACTTTGCTACAATGTGTGTACAAAGAAACGTGAAAATGTTGTGTTCGCTTTCAAGCAAGACGATTTAAAATTGTTCTCCGCAAAATTTTATGGGTCGTTTAGCTTGCATGCTCTTGTGTGTTTTTTATGTGTTTTAATGTGTTTTTTATGTGATCCAAAGGGAGGAAACATCTTGTCCAAAGCCATTGTGAATCCATCATCTGGTCACTTTTTTGATTCGCTTATTTGTCAGTCACAACTACGTGACCTGTTCAACATCACTGCCTCGCTGAGGACGCGTGTGCTAAAAATATTTTATGTGTATCTTGTGAAAAGGTCATAAAACTTCGACCCACGAATGCGTTCCGAGGCGTTCCAAAGTCTTTCCATTCCTTCCCAAAACTGAGCCCAAGAAACAGTGGTTCAGATGCTGAATTAAAGAAATATATTGTGTTGATGATCCCGGCCAATCCATCTCGAACGCGGCGAATCCCGGCGCGGCAATTACAGAAAACTGATATGAAAAATTGAGCAATTACCGATTTTAGGACTTTTAAAATCCCCTTGCGACATTTCGTCGTTGCGCCTTTCGTCGCTGCGCCATTTCATCCCTTGCGCCATTTCATCCCTTGCGCCATTATGTCGTGCGCTATTATGGTTTGCGCCATTATGACATGGAAGCTGTACCACCTAGGGAGCAGCGTGAGAAGCTCAATGCGGGAACCCTTGGATGAAGAAATACTTGGAAAGCGCCGAAGATGACTGCCAAATGTCACCTGTTAAAAAGTGCTACCTGTTCTCGGACAGGCTTAAGCGAAAGCTAGCTCAGAAAATTAGCTTAGAAAGAAGCCAAATGTTAGCTCGGTCGTCCTTAGGATGGGGTGAATAATTTAAAAAATAGTGCGGAAGCAAATAAACCAATTATAATTTTGAAACATCAAGCAACAAAATACGCCATGACGATATTTGCGCCACCTTGCGGAAACCAAGCCCCGAAAAAGAGTAAATAAATCAATTTCATATGACGTTTATCTATAGAGTCTTTCCAGTTCGGTCGTCAATCACCTAGTTATTGACTTTGATTCCTTCCTCCAATTAACCCTGCATGCTGCTGAGTCAGATTGAGTTACATTAGTGAACGATTCTTCGCTAGCTGAAATTGGCAGATAGGCAAAACGCTTATGTGGTCATGCGCTAATGCCTCTTGGCAATTGCTAGCATCCATTAGGATTATTAGCGGTCAATGGCCATCGATTATGGACGATTGTTCCCTCATGTCGGGATATAACCTTACGGATACACAATTCCGCAGGGCGTTACATAGCCCGCAGCATAACACCAAGTGCGGACCATGCGACGTAGGGATATATATATTCACTACAGTGATCAGAAATAAAAAATTATATCAATTTTCAACAGGACCAAAATTGAAATAAAAAATTAGGTTGTGAAATCAGCCTATGCGCCGCGGGTGGTAGACCTGATGCGACGATAACATTGCTTCTTTTTAGCTTATTACGAAATATAATTTGTTTTGTCGTGTTAGCGTAATTAGTTTTAGTCTATGCCGGGAATTGCCTCGTTTTATCTTGTTACCAAATATAATTTGTTTTGTCCTGTTAGTCTTAATTAGTCTTAGTCTATGAGAAATGTAACCAGGGAAAATACTTAGGGTTTCTAATGTATAAAAGACGTTGGCCGCATTGCTCAGTCCTAAGGTCACATTTATCCACCACTAGTCGGCAAAAAAATATTCAAGATGTTTCCGAGGCTACTTTGCTGTTTGGCTTTTCTATCGCTTGCCCGATATATTATAGCCACGGCTGTGTGCTACACGGCCGAAAATCCAGTTAATTTGCCGCTATCGCAGGTACGTTGGTATTTACTACATGTATAGTATGGGAAAATTAAAACTAAGCCCAAACGGTTTTCGCTATAAATGGAACAAACATTCACCAAATGCTTTGAAATTGGGTAAAAAACATAGCTAGAATCTATCATCCATCTATGCTAGAAAAGTTTGAAACTAATGTGTTGATGAACATCTATAACAAGTTTTAAGAGAATTGGTCAACATTTTGCCAAGATATTGGCTCATACTGAATATCGGGTAAGGTAGCTAAAAAGGGTCCCAAACATATTAAGTTACAATTTCTAAAATATTATTTTCAAATCGTTTGAAATTATGCGTATGCATTTTTGAAACACTTTTTTTCTGGCATTTTATCCGACATGTTAATTTTGAAAGTCAAGTGGGTGATACAGTTTTTTTTTTGTAGTTAACATAATACATTAAGTTAACTACAAAAAAAAAAACGTTTTCAACAGCAGCAAAATGAAAAAATCAAAGAGATCAAAATGGTGATAAAAATTTAATAATTTCACGCGGTATAAATTACATATACACATGTCTTCAAATATTATAACGAGTTTATTTTAGTAGCTTTTTGTTTTCGAACTGAAAAAAGCAATAATCATTGAAACAATCGATGAACACGGTATAACATGGTTAACCAAATTACATAATTTGCTATATTAATTTAATATTACCGTCGGTATTATCTTTCAACCCGCGAGCTGGAAAGCAAAGACTTGCCTGGTAAGCCGATGGGGAGAAGGGCTCG
>JAUJYS010004429.1:0-11977 GCA_033995665.1 Melogona broelemanni | reverse complement strand
AATCTCCTTCCCAGCCCTTCCCTGCCCCTCACATATCTCCATAGAAACACGAGGGTGCAGTAGTCCTGTGGTGCACTGGCGCTACGGTGACTTTAAAAAAAAAAAAAAATGTTTAAAGTTCTCTATTCCTGGAATTTTTCTGAATTACCAGAAAATACTTTTTATTCATTTCTCGTGGATTTTGCCCATCGAGTTTGATTAGAATTTGTCTTTGCCATGAATTGGTTGCAAAATTAACTGGATTAGACTTTTCTTTTTTTAAAAACAAGTTTTGGCGTTTCCTTCCAAGATATAGGATCTTTCCTGTCGAGACAATTTTTTTGGTTACAATTTTTTACGGAAAATAATTATTGCTTCTCCAGCAGATTTTTTGAAATTTATGGTTTTATGATTTTTCAATAGTTTTTTGATATAAAAAAATATTGAAGGAAAAGTATTTAGAGGGCTCGGGTCACTGGAGGAAAACCAACACGGTGGTTAAGAGGGCGCTCTGACTTCCTCGCCACATATGCTAAACATGTTTCGCCGAAGCCTCACGCGCTCTAAGAGCTATACGCAGATAAGTGATGATGAATTGAGTAACATTTCACGACTTTTTGATGTCCTTTTCCGCTTGCTCCCGGGGCATATTTAAGAGTGAGCCGAACGCCGAGCAGCCACAAGCAGTGTATCGCATACTCGCCTTACACCAAGACGCGTGGGCGATGCCCTCCCTGGCTTTAAACCCAGGTTGTGTGGTGCCTGACGCCCCCGCCCCTGACGCTTACGTGAGGCGTCGACGTACGGATAAAACCATCCCGAGACACACTATAGCTAAATCAACGACGGGGGACCGAAAAAAATATTGAGGATTGAGAAATGGTTTTGAAAATATAAGAAATGGTTTGGCGCTTTCGATAACATGTCCGAGCGTTCATTTGGAGAGGTAACGCAGGGGAACGAATGCATCGCATTTTATTCGAGGGAATTTCGTCAATGTTAGCAAGCGCCGCCTAGTCGGTCGATTTGGAAACTGACTAATGTATCGCGATATTGTCAGTTTGAGGTACCTTGGTGACTAAAGATTTTTGTGAATGAGCCTACCACATTCAATATAAAGTTTAAATTTCATGAACTGGTGTTCTAGTCGCCGCCAAGTCGGAATTGCAACCGACTGAGGTGTGTTCCCGCGTCCTCGGGTTAGCATTATTTGATTCCTGGATACTGATGAAAATTTACTAACCATGAGAGGTACATAATTTTATTTAGAGCCAATTAGTTTAATAATTGAGAATAATAAAAAATATTGATTTAACTCAATATTTTGTGTGCTTTAATCAAACCCTATCTATATTTTTTTTTTTGCATATTGGTGTCCTCAAAATTTTGCTAGTCGTAAATACGTGCTGACGACTAACTTTGAAAAAAGGTGACATATTTCTTGATAATGACTTAAATTATGTTGTTTTTCCATTATTTCGCGCTCTCATTCATTTTTTAAATTGTCAGATCTTGATGATCTAAAAAAACAAACATTTTCCCGGTAAAGGCACTTTATACAAGCAGGTCGTAATTACATTTTTAATACGTTTATGTGCTTACGTTGCAGTATAAACGTATACCGTTCTCCCTTATTGTTCCGTTATACCGGGGTCCATCGGATGGCTTTATACCCATTACACCCGTATATAGGTTACATACACCCCGTTCAAAAAATGGTGAGCGTGCATATACACTCTGTGTATACACAAACGCGTTAGACTCTAAAATCGTCTAAGCTTACGCGCGTGCTCTTTTTTACCAAGTTTTTTTTTGGGGGGGTGAAGCGATATTAAAAACCGCGATATCGCAGTCAACTACCATTTATCAACTACGTTGTAGGCCTATATCCCCCACCGAACGCGCGCATATATACGATACCGGTTGGTTTGGCGGCGCGCAGCTGTATCTATTTCAATTTTTTTGCTCACATATTTATAAGTAAGGACCTTATAGTCCCCGTCACCTCGTTAGCCGAGCGGTACGCAGGGCCCGATATCGGCGAAATGCGGTTTGGTAGCGAGTGTAATCAGACTTGTGGAAATTTCGCTATTCGGTATGTGGGTGGACTGTATGACTTATGAAGAGAAGCGGGCCACAGAGGCATTAGCCCAGGGTACTAACCATGTGACGGTTCCGTGAAAGGTGATGATACCCGCTCTAAGAGCATTAACATTTTAAAGGGACTGGTCTAATCGTTGTTCTTTTAATTTAGAGACCTTCACAGTTCTCTTGCCTATTTTTTCTTGAGTGTCTCTAAATTATATCTGACCAAAGTAGCAATGGTTGAACATAGTTGGTTGTTACCCAACGATAGATTACAAACTAATGCCGGTTAGCACCGACAAAAGATAACTATCTGATGATAATGGGCGTTATGAAGCGTTCTCGTTACCGCAATTATTCTTTAGCAATGTACAACGTTATAAAATATTGCGATTGGGTGAGCACTCCATTGCGCTGACTATCTTCTGATAGTTTTATATTTGGTCGGTGTATAAATTTTGGTTGTTTATTGCGTTATCAAACAATTTTTAGTAAAATTGGAGTTTAGTCGTTTATGAACAGCCATATGGACGCGAAAGGCAATTATTTTTACACTTTGCCCAGGGCGCCGATTTTCTTAAAACAGACTCTTGCGAATCCACAATGAACGCCATCCTGATGCCGATGGTGAAAAAAAGTGCAGCGTAATATGCTGATAATTTAGCTGTAATTTTTTTATCGTATAATATTTTTGGCTCTTGAACGTTGTCGTCACACTGAGGTTACGTAAAGGTGCAGGCCTTTTTCTTCTCTTCACACAAAGCGCCATTTTTTTTTTACTTCTTCCATATATATATCGTCGAGAAATTTTCCATCCATCTTAGTTACTTTTATACCTTACTCTATTATTAATATTAATGCATTTTTTCAACGCTCGCCCCCCACCAAACTGAGTTATGAATTTATTTTTTTCCCCTTGACTAAAAACGGATTAAAAATGCGCGCCGCAATGCGATTTGACGCTGGATCGGGGATGCGAACATGTTGCGTTGACGCGAGTCGTCGTCGTCGTCTTTCGTGCTGGGGTGAGGTTCAACTTTAAATAAAGGATCTATTCGTGAAGAGTGACTTGGCTTAGGCAATCTCAATTTCGCTAATGCAAAAATTAGATAATCACCGTGAATAAGGCACAGTCATTATTTTCCTTGCGGTTTCCGGTCTGCCCGCCCTATACTATCGTCTATTTACCCGGCTATATCTATGCAAGAAACCTGGCTGCGGATAAGTGTCATAATGTCGAGGCTTTGCCAATAGCGTGATAATGCGACATAGGATGACTCAAAAGAACTGGATGATTGAAGTAGATATATATTCATTGGATAGGGGCGCACATTTTTTTTATGTGCCCTGATGTACCAACTAAGCATCATTCTTCAGTATCACTACTTGGGGCGCTACTAACTGTTGTACAGGCAGGCCCACGAAAAATTGTAAAATAATACTTCTGTCCTAATGGCCAAGCTTGCTCTCTACTGAAGTGTGCTTGAGCAGGCCATGCATTTTAGCACAACGTTTCACTTACTAAATTTGTTGTTAATGAACAGTTTCGAGTTTGCAAATATTCTTTTTTTTCCTACATTGCCACCAATATTAATAATTCACTACCATTTTTAAAGAAAGGCAAGATGACTTCCTAACCACATACACCTTAGAAATGAGATAAAATAACATCTTATTTTTTTCCTGCAATATTTGTGCGCAAAATACGCACCCTGTATTGCATTATATCTTACCGCTCCACACTGTAAATCATCCAGCAAGTTTTTGCCCCATCCAACCTGATATGTCTGTGGCTCTTCAGATAGTAAAACCTCCAGAGGCCTCTTTGTCGATTAAGCGGCAGTTCATGTAGCGCCGTCTGTCGTCGGGCGTTGCAGGTAATTTGACCTCGCGGAATTTTTTTCTCCCCTTCTCCCACCCCGGTAGCTCTGTGTATGGCACGTGAAGAAATGATATCGATTGCAGAAAGTGCGGGAGCGCAAAAATGCGCAAATAAAATTTACAGTCGGCATGTTTGTTTTTGTACTGCGGGATCCCATCTATCCATATTATGTCGGTTAGTAAAATAAATATTACGCCAAGTTTGGCACCACCGACTGGCATGCTTCTGTCTCACGCCGACACCACCAAAGATATGTGAAGGTGGAACAGCGATTGCGATTTGATAGTGGCGACAAAGATATTGCGTGATCTAGTATTTTGAAAAGGAACCAGTTCCAGTTCCCGCTCCTCCGATGAAAAAGGAACAAGTTCCGGACACAGACCAAAATATTTCAAAAGATCAAAATCATTGGCAATTTCTGTTTGATGCTGCAAAATTGTTCCGCTGAAGACAAACTTTGGAAAATTATACTCATAGAAAATTGAATGTTATGACAAAAGAAACCCTTTAGACAGAGAAAGAAAAAGTTTCCGTCCCAGTTCCTCAAAAATTAAAAGAAACCAAAGCGTTCCTAAGTTACTAAAACAAGTAAAGGCAAAAAACTTAGTTTTTTTAATAAAAACTTTCATTTTAGATATGCTTATCCTAATAGATTATCCTAATAATAATCCTAACGAATACTCACGAATGCTCACAATTGCTCACGGATGCTCACGACTTTAAAACAAAATTATTTTGGCTATTTGTAATGGACGTTTTGTGATAGCCTTATCCAATCGCCTTCAACTTAAAAAATTACTAACTTTTTCAGGATTGGAATAACAACATGAAATTTTGATAGATTCACATGTTTCACCAGATTTACTAAATACCAAAATTTCAAGTCTCTAGGACATGTGCAACCTGGTTTAAAAGGGCCGCAATGATGTCCAAACCGACAAACAGACAAACCGACAAACTATCAACGCTCAAACCATCTTAATAGAAAGTTTTAAAAAAGGAACCAGTTCCTAGGAACGGATCTTCTTCGCTCCGTTCCTAACCAACACTGGCAGGATCTACGACTCGAAGGCCAACTATTTTTTTTTGCACTCAGTATTATTCGAAACGGAGTGACAAACTCTAAAAGAAAAAAAATATATGAAAATTGGAAATGAATTAGTTTGGTGCACGCCGAGATAAGAACCCCTGATCTAATCTTGCTTGCCCGCGCGAAGTCTACGGCGCTTGGATTCCAGCCGTATCAGGCTCGTTGGCCCCCGGTTATATTCTAACGGTTGGTGCTCTCGTCTCAACCCGCCACCCAACGAAGTTTATAAAAATAAACGAGCGTACGTGTGTTGATTTAACACTTAAGATGGAAAGTTGGTGTTATTCTTTGACACGGTCGACCAACAGCGAATTGCGAGCTTTTCCTCTCTTGGCAATTAAACCAAATTTTGCGTTACATATCGTTCGCGCGCGCGTTACGCTGTATAGGCACGTAGACCACACCAGGACGTAGCGCCAGACTGTGTGCATACGGTGTGGGGTTAAATTGCCCTCTGCCACGCTGCTCTTCGGAGCATTGCCTCGAGTGTTTTTAGAGGGGTTATCCAGTCTAGCACTCGACGCAAGTTTACCTGGAAATTTAAACTCTGTTTCCGCAAGTTTCTATCTTCCTAAGTTAAGTTCATTTCTTAACCTAACCAAAAATTGTCTTCTTAGAGAAGTAGAGAACCGTTGCATTTTTAAACATTAAAACAAAACTGGATTTTGAAAATTTACCAAAATAAAATGGATACATGTATTGTGAACCGCTTTAAAGACAGGGTTCATACTCACCTGGAAAGTCAGGGAAATGGTTTTTGGTCAGGGAAAGTCAGTGAAAGTCGTCCAAAAATGGGAAAGAACAGGAAAAATCAGGGAAATTTCTTAACAAATTTCAATTTTATTTTTGTGAATTTCTTTAAGGTCATGTGTTTACATTTTTTTTTAAGTTCGCGCTGCGAGCGATTTTTCTTTACCTATAGGTGTTGCATTTAAAATTTTCGGGTGATATGAATACACTGTCTTAACATTAGGTATTGCATTTTTTAAAATTCGGTTGAGGCTCACGCATTTTTCTTACCAATATGTGCTTTCTGATGCATTTTTATAAAAAAATAAATCGGGTGCCATGTAATTCCTACATTCTGTATCCTGGTTTATCCTTTCTGTTCTAAAATATCAAGGTTCATGCAATGCTTTTATGCCTTAAGAATTTGATAATTTATGTACGCTTTGTATGAAATAAATGAATTGTTTTTGCCACGTTTTTTGGCCACAAGTGTAATGAAAAAGCTTGGCAAAAACAGTTCAGATATTTCTTATGGTTACATTGCTTCCCAACTTTAAACGAATTAGTGATGCTAACTTGAGATTTAAATATGAACTACACATGCATTTTCATGATGCTGATATTTTACATTAATAAATAAAACCAGTATGAGTACAGTACATGTATATCCCGGTTTATCCTTCTGTACTCAAGATCAAGGTACATGAAATGCGTTTATGCCTTAAGAATTTAATAATTTATGTACGCGTTGTATGAAATAAATTTCTTTTGCCACGTTTTTTGGCCACAAGTGTAATGAAAAAGCTTGGCAAAAACAGTTCAGATATTTTGTAAGGGTAGTTTTATTATTATTTCTTAGACTGCTTAACCTTTAATTAAGGAATCAGTGATGCTCGGTCTATATCAATATAAAACTCAATATTTACAAGTTACAAGTACAAGTTAATATTCCTTAAGAATCAGATAAATTTATATACAAGTGCTACAAAATAAATGAATTGTTTTTACCATGTTTTTTGGCCACAAGTGTAATGAAAAAGCTTGGCAAAAACAGTTCAGATATTTTGTACGGGTAATTTCATTATTATTTCTTAGCCTTCTTAACCTTTAATTAAGGAATTAGTGATGCTTAGTCTTATGTAAATATAAAACTCAATATTTACAAGTTACAAGTACAATTTAATATTTCTTAAGAATCAGATAATTTATATACAAGTGCTATAAAACAAATGAATTGTTTTTGCCATGTTTTTTGGCCACAAGTGTAATGAAAAAGTGTGACAAAAACAGTTCAGTTATTTTGTACAGGTAATTTCATTATTTTTTCTTTGACTACTTTACTTTTGATTAATGAATTAGTGATGCTCAGTTATAACTGCTGAATATAAATGTACAAGTTGATATTTCTTAAGAATCAGATAATTTCTATACAAGTGTTACAAAATAAATGAATTGTTTTTGCCATGTTGTAGGCTTATTTAGTTCGCCTGAAAGAATGGTCTAAATAAATCTGATATGCCTGTCTCCTAATTCGTTTTTTAACTAGCAATCTAAACACTGTCAGACCAGGCAAGGAATGGGAATCAATTTCATCAATTCAAATTGCAACACTGTAACAATTTATTTTGTTAAGAAACCATTCTTTCTATTTTCAATTCAAGACGAATCAAACATTTTAAATAAAAATAATTTGCATCAACACACACACATGAAAGTTCAATTTCGGCAATTGTTCATGACTATGATGGCGTTGCAATCGACGAGCAAAGTTCTGTTTCCAACAAAAACTCACGCGAGAAATCATACTAGGCCTATTGTATTGTCCACAAATTTCATCAGCCTTTTGAGCGAAAAAAACAACTAACGCTACCGTAGCAACCGATGATCGTTGACGTTGTCCGCCATTTCCCAGACTTAAAACAGCTTCCAGTCAGGGGTCGATGGGGTTGAAAACAACGGCGACCATGTGCTCACCCTCAGAGCAGAATGGCGTGGGCACTCGTTGAACAAATTGTGGCTGTGACTCACGTAACCCCGACAGTTGAATATTAGTCCATCTGAAGACTCGTCGATCTCAGGTAAAATAAACCGGCGAAGAGACACAGAGCACGGCATCGGAATAGCGTGGAAAAGTTCATCAGCCCAACTCGGCCTTTTCGTATGCGCGAATTCTATTTACCACATGGCGCGAACTATGCTGCTGCTGGTGTTGTTGTACAGAAATAATTGTCTTTTTCTTTTGCGTGTCGGCGAGCCGGAAAAACTTCCTTCTCCACCATGGGAAACTCGAGCGAGAATAATGCCTAGTCGCTTGGTTTCGATTAAAAATAAATGCCGACGGTGACGTCACTTTTCGGCGTTGTCATAGAGGGGTCCGGCACGGGAAAGGACAATAGCGGGTGGAGGAATCGAATCCCGCTAGAGGGCGTTTGGAAGGATAGGTAGGAGGAAAGGAAGGGGTCCGACAGCGCTTAAATTGCCAAATGAACAATGACCGCAATAGAATGCTGATGGCACCTTACCATGTTTTTTGGCCACAAGGGTAATGAAAAAGCTTGGCAAAAACAGTTCAGATATTTTGTATGGGTAGTTTCATTATTATTTGTTAGACTGCTTAACCTTTAATTAAGGAATTAGTAATGCTCAGTCTATATCAAAATAATACTCAATAATTACAAGTTATAAGTACAAGTTAATATAATTACAAGTTATAAGTACAAGTTAATATTTCTTAAGAATTAGATAATCTATATACAAGTGCTACAAAATAAATGAATTGTTTTTGCCATGTTTTCAAGTGCTACAAAATAAATGAATTGTTTTTGCCATGTTTTTTGGCCACTAGTGTAATGAAAAAGCTTGGCAAAAACAGTTCAGATATTTTGTATGGGTAATTTCATTATTATTTGTTAGACTGCTTAACCTTTAATTAAGGAATTAGTGATGCTCAGTCTATATCAATATAAAACTCAATATTTACAAGTTACAAGTACAAGTTAATATTTCTTAAGAATCAGATAATTTATATACAAGTGCTACAAAATAAATTATTTGTTTTTGCCACGTTTTTTGGCCACAAGTGTAATGAAAAAACGTGACAAAAACAATTCAGTTATTTTGTACGGGTGATTTCATTATTTCTTAGACTGCTTAACATTTTTTTTCCTGGCGCAGGCTATGGTTTATTCGTTAGCCGGAGGTACTAGAGCTTACTAGTGAGTAGGAGGTACTAGTGCTAGAGCCCCTGAGCTTTCATTAGGGAGTCCAGAGCTTAGTCGTGGATCCTGCAGCCTGGCTATTCCAGCTGCCATTCCCCTTTCCTTCCCTTCCCTGCCCCTCACATATCTCCATAGAGACACGAGGGTGCAGTATTCCTGTAGTGCACTAGGCACTATGGTGATTTCAAAAAAAAAAATATTGTTTATAGACAACCAACAAGTTTATTGATTACTGACTCGAATACCTTTATAAAATGGGTACCTAGGAAGCTAATCACCTCCGGAAACGATAACGGAAGTTGAAAGATGATTTTGTGTTTCGTTACATAGCAACAATCGTTCCGTGGTTCTTTTGATTATCTCCTGTCAATGCCACACGGAATACTGTTGTCGTGCGCAATTCACTCACCAGTTCAAAATTGATGATCCACCGACAATGTCATTTGCCACGAATGTCAGTTCACCCGTTCTTGCATAACGAGACTGTCATTTTCCCCCCCCTGCGAGGGTGGGGGAGGGGAAGGGGGGAAGGGATACGGGGTATACGGTGGACTGGCACGGCCGCGCAGTAGTATTTTGTGGCCAGAAATTGGGGCGGAATCGTTTTTGAATCAGCTCGCCGTGAAGATATATCTAGGAGGAAATGACTGGGCCGTAATTCGTCAGCTTCCCTCCCCCTCCCCCCCCCCTCCTACAGTCGTCTCTCCTCCTGACCAACGGACCGTCTTGGTCGTTTTTCTTAATTCGGACACCCTCGGCGACCCCACCTCTTTATATGTGTGCGCGCGTGGACTATTAGTTGACCATCACTTCCCCGTTTTTGGCAGTCCGCTCGCAGCATAGACACCGGTCGGTCTCTTTGTGCCTTCGTCTTCTTACGTGTATGTGCTTCTTACCTAAGGAATCATCGATTTTGTTGGCCGACTTCAGCATCGACGTCTGACGTGCATCAGAAAACGAGACATTTGTTCCCTGAATTGATTCGTCTCGAGGATGTATTTAATTCGGGTAAGTTTTGAAAACCACAAGCTACGAAGAACTGTCACGAAAAACTGCCCCCTGACAGTTACTTTTTTTGTACATGTTCGTCGAATTTATTCAACTGATTTGCAAGAAATTTGAACTTGTAGGCTTTCGGATTTGAAATTTTCGGTCATACAACACTTGTTTTCTGCGTAATTCATTTTTTATACTATTAGCTCGAATCACATGTTTTTGCCATAAACGGTTTTTTTTTTACTTTGTTGATTTCTGCTATTTATTTTACAATCAATCGTGTTTCGTACGACTGTTCGATACCTCCGAAGATCTATTGCAATATCAATTTAATGGCACAAATTCTCTATATTTCATTAAAATCAAATCGATATAGTTTATTTTGAAAATATTTAGAAGTTATTGAATTCCATATGTATTTGACATTTTAAGGATTTGTGATCATCATCAGCGCCATTTAAGAGTTCCTTTTTAAAATTTTAAATTTTAAAACTAACATTTCAAACAGAGACAATTTTATAAATAAGAAATCGCCTTAACTGATTGATGAGCAATTGTGGCCGACTTTAACAATTTGCATGACTGTTTATCTCTTTCGGGCTTGTTGTCAAATGAACAAATTTGTGGCAGACAGGCAAATGTCTCAGACACGCGGGGCAATAATATTTCTACTCCATTCGCAATTTTTGAATGGCAAATGTCTAGAGCAACTCTGACATCGATCCCCCTATTATGCAAATTCAAGGCGATTGTTGAAGCCACTCAGCAACGCGAGAATGAAGAATAAAACGATTCGATATAATATTGCGCGCTACAGGAAGCCAAATTTGCATGACAATACGTCTGTCGGGGAGGAAAACACATTCGCCGTGGTCAGATAGAAAATTTAAAACGATGTTGTTGTGGCTAGCTTCATTTTTCAATGGTCTAGCCAACCTCCTGCTGTTATCGTCCACCATCACTTATTTTTTTTTTCTTTTCTTTAAACTCTCGAAAACACGGTTAGGCAAGGAACATCTTTCGTCATGCTGGACAATTGATTAGAATTTTGAGAAATATTCATTGAAGAGCGCACTTACATCTAATACTCTTGTCGAAAGAGCCAGGCATTTCCTCAATGTTGGACTCGTTCCTTTTGAAAATGAACCAGTTCTAGTTCCCGTTCCAGTTACAATTACAATTACAATATTTACCATGGGTGAAACACATGAAAGCACCAAATAACTGCAAGCAGCGCCTAAACAGTTAATGGGGCAAAAATGTGTTTAAATAGTCAACGTTGAGGTTACGAAGGTGAATAAAATTCAAGAACATTCGCGAGGAATGCTTGAATATTATTAAAAAACTCGAGGCGTCTCGAGTGTAACGTTGACAAGAGTTGGCTAAGCTCTTTTGAAACAAAGGACGAATAATTGACATTGCGACACGATACTAGAAAAATGACCGAGGGAACAAACCTGACTCATCTTCAACACCCGATGTTTTTGAATATATTAAACAGAAATATACGTATCACCCTTGGATTCCTAGACATGTTTCGATGTTTTCCAGGCATCACTTCAGTAGGAGTTCAGGGTGAACGAGCGACATTATACGCTGCTGAAACTTTGAAAAAAGACGTTACAACCGAGAAG
Organism: Melogona broelemanni; assembly: GCA_033995665.1. Lineage (NCBI taxonomy): Eukaryota > Metazoa > Arthropoda > Diplopoda > Chordeumatida > Chordeumatidae > Melogona > Melogona broelemanni. Next base: position 364 of record JAUJYS010004429.1, on the reverse strand, counting down.
AGGGCTGGATGAGTGTGGTGGGCGAGTTCACTCGAAGAAAACAAGCAGGGGGGGACGGACACCAAGTGGTACGCCGGTACAGCGCTCCACAAGGGGTCCATTCGGCTGATATATTTTCATTCTCAAATTAATAGAATCATGTCACAATTAAATATCAATTAGTAATTAAGCCAAACAGAAACACATGCAAAATTCGCTGCACCGCAGCATGGATTGCAAATCCAAATAACCGACTTCGACAATTAAAATTGAAGATGACGGGGAAGTCAAATGGCGAACGCCGTAGAACAATGGGTGAAACACATGAAAGCACCAAATAACTGCAAGCAGCGCCTAAACAGTTAATGGGGCAAAAATGTGTTTA
>JAUJYS010004428.1:0-11979 GCA_033995665.1 Melogona broelemanni | reverse complement strand
ACATTATTATATTTTACAAGGGTCTGTTCTGTTTTTCCTGCTTTGTGCAGTTTGTAGAGCCTTGCCAGCTCAGTCGTTCTTAGCCCCCAGTTTTGTTGTTTTTATTTGGAATTTTTTTAAACTGTTTTTACAAAAGTTTTTCGTTTTGAAAGCCTATTATGGTGCAACCTAGTAAATTTTCTAAACTTAGGCTTCATACCTAGGTAGGGATTTTCGACGTGACCTGCAAATGTTCAGGCACGGGTCCCACGGCTTTACTTTCATTTTGAAGTAATCGTTTCATTCCAAAAAAAACGCGCCTACCAATTTATCTCGCTCGAAAATTTCTGGAGGTTTCGGTCTGGAATCGAACCTGCCATTACGGGCATAGCACAAGACTAAATAACTAACCACTAAACTACGCGGCTTCTTTTATAATTGAACCTGCATTCCACAAGTGAAATCTGGAAAAAAAAGGATCCGGAAATTCCTGACTTTTTTCTACTTGCGATCTCAGGAGGATTTTGATGGGTAGACCACGTCGTTTTCACTCCCAAGAACCTATTTCCAACATATGGTTCGTGTCATTCCGAATTCCACATATAAACGGATCTAGGGAACATTGGAAAGGAGGGTGGGAGAGGAAGAGGGGGCAAGTGCGATGGAATATGCGAGAGAGTATTATTTGTCGACGCCGTCGGCAAGATTTGTGTCAACAGTCCAGATCGAGCGGTATTGTTTATTATTGCCACATACATGTTTTATTTACCTATTGCATTTCTTATGACAGTTATCAACGCTATTGTGATTGCGAATTTACAAAATGTCACCTAAGCGTTTCACACACACCAAAACGAACGTATATTCATTTTATTATCGCGTATCATTATTTTTTTTCATTTGAAGATTATGAGTTGTTGGTCGCATTCCTGAAATCGCCCGATATTTTAAACAAATGTTTTTAATTTTATTTTTGATATTTTTTATAAGTGGAGGAGTTGCGCGCGCTTCGTTTCTTCAAGTTATTGTCAATTTTTTTTAATGTAGAATTTGGTATTTGACTGTTGGGACCGAATAGAATGTTTAGATATATCGTTGATGCGCTCAATTTTTATTTAAATGTGTCAATTGTTAATTTGCATTTTTTCACCTTTTATTTCAACGTCTCTCTCTTGAAAAATTGTTCATCCATTAAAATGCATATGTATATTTATTAAGTCGGTATTTCACTAGGCGAATAATCGCGGCGAATGCAGCTGAAGCGCGCAAATTGCAGCAAGAGTACAGGAACTAGGCACGTGGGCTGCGAATGCATATGCAGCTAATTCGCTGGCTCCTGGCGAATAGAATTGAACATGTTCATTTCTATTCGCCACGAATGCATTCGCAGCTCACGTGGAGTGCCGCCTAGTTGCTATACTCTTGCTGCAATTTGCGCGTTTCAGCTGCATTCGCCGCGATTATTCGCCTAGTGAAATACCGCCTGTAGGGTAAATCCGGCAACAGTCCATTCGACGACCACCATCAACGCAGAGTGTTTCGTGTTGCCTGACGAATGATGTGTCGTTGGCTATTAGACGAATCGTGATTGGGCCATTTATTTGCTCATGTATTTCTCGTGAGTAATTATAGTTGACAAATCGAAATTTGGGAAAAACAATATTATTTTTTTGTTACTGTTGACGTCGACATATCAGCAATACAAGTTGCCATTTTTTATCGCGCGAAATATTGTCTTTAAAGAATCGTGTGAGACTTGTGATTCTCATTTCTTGTCGATTTATGTTGGAGAAAAGCTATTTCAATCAGTTTAGCAGTGTAATTAATTTTATACAATTTTTTCTTCAGTTTTTTATGCGAGTGCCATAGAGGTTCAAACCCCATCCCCTCCTCCTTATTTTGAATTTGTTCTTGAGGCACTGCAGTATATGAGGCTTTGGTGAAAGAAAGACGATCTCTTTTTGTTTTTCGAACGCCGATCTTTTTCTCAGTGATACTTTGTCGAAGCGCTTCTGACTGAATATGCTTGACTCTTTCGACAGGGATATATATATAGTTTATATCTCCGTTACTATTTTTTTCTAAACATTTAGTAAAGTTTGCCACAGATCAAAATGAACTTTTCGTAGACGGTGAGATGATCTCTCGATTAGGTGTGTAAAATATCCATGGTAAACAGTCAACGCCATCCACTTAATGAAACCGGCCATTACTTGGAACGTTTTGTTACTGGCACATCGATATCAAAAAGCAATAGGATAATGAACAAATGTATACTGCTTTCTATTAACTTGCATTTGTATGAACACATTTTGACTCATTTTTTACGTGCACATTCATCACTGGCCAGCCCAATTTCACTGGTCTCAGTGATACAATTTCACTTTTAGCTGGAAATTTTGGTACACATAGTTCAGGACCCGCGTCATTCTCGCATCCCGTTGACCTTTCAGTAGGATAGGGTCAGCGGATGACCTTCGGGGTCACTTCACACGCTATGAGGATGCTGTCATATTGAGTTTATAAATAACATCGGGATTATTTTTAAGATAATTCCGTGGCACAGCTCGAGAAACAACTTGTGCACTTGTTACCTGTAGTTTAGTCGTCCTTATAGCCGTTTGTAGAACGGGCTCTTTCTAAAGAGCTAAATGTACAATGGTCTCAGTAAGATATGCATGTGATCCTCCGATGTACCTGGACCCGCTGTTTCTGTGGAAATAATTTATGTATGTTTCTATAGGAATCTGTGTTTTCGATTGAATGGGAAGAATATCGAGAAATATTGTGTGTGCATGTAACTTGTGACAGAATTAGTACGCATAAATTGTGTGCCTTAATGATGTAAAGGAATAGAGGATCATCATATACATGTGTATATGTAAATATAAATAATATTGTGTGTTTTTATTCATGGCCATATTCGGACTATTTTTTTTATGCGTCACGAAATCTTAACACTTGTGTAGGTAGATCTCTGTAGTTGATCTTCTACGGTCTCATGAAAACGTATAGTTATTCAGTTTGTAGCTTTAAGAAAATGAATTCTCATTGGTTAGATGTTGATCGTTGGATGTTTATTTTTTGATCTTCACCAAGATAAGCCCTCTTACTAAGATCGATTGTTTGACTGGTACGTCAGGTTTGAAGAAGTTTAAATTGCTAAATATTTGATTGCCGCTGTATCCGAAATGGGAGTACGGGGCTTCCCGAAGTACGTACGTAGCTTGTCTTACGGCATTACGTTTGTACACAACTTTAAATTGGGTAATAATTTTGTAGGCACTTTTTTATGAGGTCACATTGTTGGCCATTTGGAAGGTTAGCTTGGAACATTTAACAGCCAACAAGACAGTGTTGTTGTTGCTGCGTCAAACGTCATTCTGGCTTTGTAGTGAAGGTTATTTTTGTAAACTATTTTTAATGACTATTTTGGAATTCAACTTTTTTAAAATTTTATGTTCTTCTTGCGAAAACCCTTCGTGAAATCGAGAAGTGCCGCGTGGCGTTGTAGTAAGCGCGTCTAGTTAATATACCCGTGATCTCGGGTTCAATTCCCGGCCGAGACCGCCGAAATTTTTTTCGGGCGAGAAAAATCTACACGCGCTTCCTAGAGTCGTGGGGATCCGCGCTTGTAAGATATCGGGTACATGTTTAAGATTCCTACTTTTGTGTATGAAACCTTGCTGGGCAAAATTTCCAGTCAATTGTTTTTTGTTTTTTTTTGTTTTTTTGCTCTGATTCATTGTAGCTACGGCAGGTTCTGTACTAAGTCAGGTGTGTAGGTGCAAGGGCTCGAACCCTTTACTGAGCGGCACATCTTCACCAGTACCCCGGGATCGAATAAAGGAGAGCCCTTGCTTCGAATCTAATCCAGGACTGCATGCACCGCATTCGGTTGCAATACCGACTGTTGGACTTCCTAGATAAATAAATCAAGGCATTTAATACTTTCTTGTACATCTACCTGGATTCCTTGGTCAAAAATATTATTTACAGTATTTTGTACTATTCAGCAATTCAGGGTGTTGTTTTTTTTTCTCTTAAATGATCGCTGTTAGTTATGTCTGCTATCAATTTCTAATTTTCAACTATTCAGTTCTTTTGCACGCTTTTTGCGCATTCATTCAATAATGATATTTTTTGCATGTACAAACATGCTGGTATAACTTTGCCGCATGTTGAACATGTTTGAGATTCAATTGAGATAATTTTGTAACATTTCCTAAGGACTTAATAATTCTTCATGTGCCTAGTGCACCAATAAGGACAAGCAAGACACTTTCCTGTACTCTTAAGTGTACCAGAGACTGAAATTCAATAGCTAACATCGCCCTGTTGTGGTAGTTTTGAACGATCATTGGATTATTCAAATGGCACGTCCATGGATGATCATCGTATGATCATGTCACCCTGCAACAGACGTTTCTGAACTTCCGTCAATCACAGCAGACACTCCGCTATGACGAAATTTAAATCCCTCATTGAGTTTCCGACTCTGGTACATTTTTATCCCGAAATAACACATCACTGATCGCTGCTCTTTCGTGCATTGTGTAACCGAAGCTTTTAAAGCCTGTCGAATATTCCAGAGTTGATTGCGGTTACGTCAGACACCACTTTTTCGCATTCGTACGAAACTTGCGGTTACTGTCAACCAAAAATAAATTATAACGACTTTGTGAAGTTATTATTGACTTTGACTCATAGCTAATGACGTCCTCGTGATTGTTTTGGCTTGTGAAACACTGAGAATTAAGAAGTAATGGTCTATACATACTAACATAATATCCAAGATGGCGCCCAATGCCCGTGCTTATTGTAAGTTGTTTTTTTTCCTGCCGAGAAACAAAACAATCCATATCGTGAGCAGCGATTGTTTACCCAACACATTTAATCTAGAACCTGTAGAATTGGATTTTCTATTTTTGTCGAATTTTTCTGTTGCCAATGCGTTATGCCGTTTGTGGACCAAGCACCGTTCTGTTTTCCTCTATGCATGGTCAATTTCTTCTTGGATCACCGCGTTTAAATTTAGTTTTTGTTTTTGTGGTCGTTTATTGAACTTTTACAAAAAAAACTTTTTAACTTTTCCAAATGCATCCTAAGATTTAGTTGAATAATTTTTAATTTGTTGGCATTTCGCTGCTTCCTGCTACTGATTCCCTTTGCAAAAGATCCTAGAAATATTTAGTGTAGTTTCTGTCGAGTTTCCTTTGCGCGGGTTATTTTGTTGATATATTTCGGTGATCAAATTTGAATTTTCTTTTTATTTCTTTTTCTAGTGTGTGCCTATTTTAGTTTGTTTTCTATGGTCGTATCTGCTGTTTTCATTAATTTTTGGGGACCTTTTTGTGAAAGTCGTTATGTAATATTCCCGGTTGCATTTTGCATTGGATATTCTCTCATAAAGAATCTTAAAGGAATTTAGTCATTTTTAGTTTTATCGTCCTTTGATTTTCGGAATGAGCACCTAGTTTCTTTTGCCGAATTGATTTAGCTATCTACATTTTGTCTACGTCTACTTCATATGACAAAAATGGAGAGGTATTCAAGTTAGTGTTTTATATTTAAATTCGTTCAAGATTGAAGTGGAGTTGCGTTCAAATATTGAGTTCGTCTTTGCAGAGAAGCTTAGCAAAGCTGATTTGATGATTGAACACAACCCAATTCGTCTCCGGATGAATGAAGCGTTTTGGACCGTATTGCGTTTCTGTTTCAATTAATTTAGGACAGATTGTGACGTCATTGAGTAGGTTACAAGAGTTCTTTTCATTAGCACTGGGGTTCGTGAGTAAAAATGTGTCGTTTTTTCCCTGATTGAAACACAACCACAAATCATTGGGTTCGTGAGTTTGTTGATGGCGTTACCTCAAGTAATCGACTTACCGGTACGTATCAAACTAGTGGTGTCATCTGCAGTGACCCTGGCGAAACCTACGTTTGGTAGCCCTCAGAATGAAACGACGGTAAAAAAAAAGCAAGCCCTAAGTGGAAATAAATCTGATAATATTTTCAGTGCCATTTTTTTAAATGTTGCATGTGCGAGCACACTGCACAAGCGGAAAAATGTTCCCTCGTGTGCTCATGTTGTTTGTTTTGTAATAATCGTGCCGTATATAATGTGCAAAACGTTTTGCCCAAGCAATCATGCAGAGTGTGTAACGAATATATGAAATTGCACATTGTTGATATCCACATAATAACTGTTATTACCCGGAAAGAATTTCGGCTGTACATTATGTACAGTAAATTGTAATAACGTTTTTTGAGAATTTTAATTTTTTTTTCTCCCCTCATCCCACCTTGTTATTATTGTCATTCTGATGCCATGTTATATTTCCATCTATATTCAATGTTTATTGCTATTAAATTGACGAGCAACCAGATCTCGTTTTAACTAAAATCCGACTCAAGATTATTTATTTCCGAAGGTGTGGGCTTGTGGTTCAGTATCTACACCGTTTACGTCATAAATTGTGTTCGCAAGGATTCTGAGATTATTTTGACTAATGTTTTTCCCAAACATTAAAAAATATATATTGTTAGCCTTCGATTTGATATTTGAAATTAATTTCGATTCGTTGTGAGAGATTGAGGCCGAGGTGAGTTTCCCACTGATCAATTGTATATTTTTCCAGCTGGCGACTGTTCTACGAACGCATTAATCGTTCAATAATTCAATTGTGTTTATTGTCGAATCAAGTTTTTTTTAATACAAAGAAATTCGTAGTCAATACATTGGTGGGGTTTGTCAGGAAAACGGCACATTGAGCGTTTTTAATTCCCATGTACCACTGAACGAAATTGTGTTTTCATAATTTTTTTTCAAGTTGCTCCGAATAGTAGTCCGAAATAAAATCAGCGATCCTTATCTGTTTGGGGTGCGTCCTCAACCAAGCAAATAGCAGGTTTCATCATCCAAATCGTTGGCCAGCAAATTGTTTACTGAGGCGCAGAAAATTAATGATCGCTAATATTATTTAAAAAGAAAAAGAAAATGGCCAGCGCTGTGTCGCTACTACGATCGTGCTTTAAATCAGCTACTCACAACGAGTTTGGCATAGAAATCATCGAATAGTTTTTTTTAAATAATATATTAATATTAGCGTATTATGTGATTTTTCTCGCTTGATTTAGCGATTTATTTTTATAAAGCGAACGTGAGTCTCGTCACATCATGCGCTTCTACTCGTTCGTTACCTTTGGATCAAATATTTTGTATTCGATTATATTGTTTCGTATTCGATGAATTGAATATGCCTACGCTTTTGACAAAGTATTTAGATGTCCATAAAAAATTACTTTAATTATACTTAATAAATATTAAGTATAATTAAAGTAATTTTTTAATCGGGAGAAAATATTAATTAAATTTTCCCCCGGAAGGTTCCAGAGGTTTCCCCCCTTTCTCAAAATCTGAATCCGGCCCCTAGCAACACGATTAATGTTGCAGCCAAATTGTCCACTCGAGGAAACACGAGTCGGACACTTGAATAAGGCACCACTCGATCCCTAATTAGTTACACTGTAGCATCTGATCACGCGTAGGAGATCGAGGTGGTGTGGAGGTGATTCAGCCAGGCGCACACTGGTTATGCTTGCTGCACGTGTTTCAAAGGGAAATGCTAAAGCGCAGATTTGGTTAGCACCGCGTTCCTTTTCTGAGGAACTTTGGAACTTTTTCGTGTTTTTTTCTGGGAACTTTGGAACTTTTTAGTTTCTTTTCCGAGGAACTTTGGAACCTCTTAATTTTTTCCGCCTAAGGAAATTTGGAACCTTTTCTTTCCTATTTCGACTTAGTTCATTTTCTTCTCTATTTATTTATTTTTGGAGGAACTGTAATGGAAGTTTCTTTTTGGATGCCTGAACGATATCAGGACCTACTTGCATGTCGACATGAAGCCTAGGCTGGGTAAATTACCACAGAGTGGTTTTTAGACAGAAAACGATGATTTAACAATAGTTTTCGAAACCCACGAACCAATGAAGAGCAAAATGTTTTTTATCTTTGGTTTTTTTTTTAACCGAGGGGAAAAAGGAGAAGGAACAGCTTAATTCCACTGATTTTCTATAGGATTGGAACTGAATCAAGTTATTTTGTCTCAGGAAGCACGGGGACTGGAATCGAAACGTACCAACGTTGTTCCTTTTTGCTAAGGAAGAACGGTTTTGCTCCACTCACTTTTTATACTAATTGAAGCAAGTTCCTTTTGTCTCAGGAGGAACGGGAACTGGAAAAGGAACGTACCCAACACCACTAAAGTGCTTTTATTAAGAGAGCACGTGCAAAGATGACGTGACCCAGCACTGCTCAGTCTGTCAAGGCGCACCAGGCTTAATGGTGAGAGAAGCTCTTATCTATACGAGTGTCATAATGCATTTTTTTCCTAATTGCTGATCACTGATCAGTGTCAAACAGTTTCGTTGCTCTCCTATGGTCGCTTCTCCATTCGCTGTAGCCTACTTTGCACGGACGAACCACGTGCGTTAGGCTCAACCGGCGCCCGACCACCACTTTAAACGTGTTGCTTGCTCTTCGGTGCTAGGTGGGGGCAACCAGGATGCCAGCTGGCCACCAGGGAGTGTTCGATACGATCGGCTCGCCAGGCATTGCCGTTTGTGCCACGAGCTTTCACAATAGGTGGCGCTGATGTCGTCAACCGTTGGGTGTGGAGAGATTTTCGACTTTTAGATTTCTGTTTCATTCTAAATTTATCGATGAGTCTTCATTTTCAATTTCTCCTAAGCGTTAAAAGAAATATCTACTGTAAGTAAAATCTAGATTAAATCAAAATTAAATCTAGATGATATCGAAATTAGTTCTAGATTGCATTTTAATTAATTATAAATAAACCTAATGTAAACCTAAATTTCAGACATCTTAAAATGGTACTTTTATCGTCCAATCGTAAAAAAAATTCTGGTCTACAAATTTATTGTAAAATAATATTTTTACATTTCTACCTTCCGTGAACGGGACATTACATTGAGTAGTCCCAGTTTCCCCTAAAAAATAGATATTAACTAAAAGAAGAAACGAAAAAGTGTCAGGTTCCTTATGAAAAGTACGAAACAGTACGAATCGATGGCTCAGTGGGTATGGGGACATGCAACGAAGCCGACGGTCCCGGGTTCGATTCCCGGCGCAGGCTTTCGTTTATTCCTTAGCCTGGGGTACTGGCGTCACCCCTGAGCTTCCATTATGGAGTCCAGAGCTTAGGGGTGGATTCTGCAGCCTGGCTATTCAAGCTGCCATTCCCCTTCCCTTCCCTTCCCTGCTCCTCACATATCTCCATAGAGACACGAGTGTGCAGTAGTCCTGTAATGCACTATGCACTACGGTGATTTATAAAAAAAAATATATTTTAAAACTGGCAACTACAGGAATTGGACAAGAAAATGAAATCATCTCTTATGAGGTGCACAAACGGATCTGTTTCCATTAATTTGTCCTACCCCAGTACTTTTTAAGCTCGAGAAATGAGCATTGACAAACTTTTAGTAAATCTCCTAACAAAAACCGACCGAATTCCTGATTTGTCCAAATCGCAGCCAGGTCTCATCCAATCACGACACGGTTTGCAAATGACAACAGAAATCAGTTTGCGCATGCGCAGTTGATCTCCATCTACCAGAACCAGAAAGTTAACTTGTTGGAAGCCAGCTTTTTTGCCACTGTTGTTGTTTCTATCGCACGTGAAGTTGACGGTGCACGCGCGGGGATTCCATTTGAGAAGCGCCGCACTCAATTAACGAATCGCACGTTTCCGCCATTTTTTTGTCTCCCCGTCACTCTCTCTTCCATTCTTTTTCGGGAGAAGAAATTTTCTCTTTAACTTTGTTGCCGCGTTCGTCAGCCAAGCATGTGCGTTTTCGCGCGCGCTTTCAATTTTTCTGTTTATCTCTGTGTGTTGCGCTTTGGAATAGATTGTACCGAGTTGATTGTAAAGCTATATCTTCGTGCTTGGATACATCGAAGCGTTTGCCAGACTTTACCGTACTGCCTAGTCCGGGGGCCGGCTTCTACCATTGACAGTGCCCTGCCAATTTTTTTTTAAATATATTTTTTTATAATTCACCGTAGCGCCTAGTGCACTACAGGAATACTGCACCCTCGTGTCTCTATGGAGATATGTGAGGGGCAGGGAAGGAAAGGGATTGGGAATGGCAGCTGGAATAGCCAGACTGCAGGATCGACCGCTAAGCTCTGGACTCCCTAATGAAAGCTACCCCAGGCTAACGAACAAACTAAAACCTGCGCCGGGAATCGAACACGAGACCGTTGGCTTCGTAGGATGTCCCCATACCACTGAGCCATCGGTACGTATGTATATGTATAAATTAACTGGGCAAAGATTTTCGAAATACTAGTTGTACCGTTTGAAACGAATTTTCTTAATTTAGAATGTTCGCAATATATTATATCAGTGTTTCCCAAACCTTTTGGCTCGCGGAGCCCTTTTTAGAACTAAATTCACTGGCGGATCCCCTACGAGGCAAAACATTTAATGGCGGAGCCCTATTTAATACAAGTTAATAGCGTTTTATTATTTATTTTATTTTCACAGTTTGGGAAACGAGACATTATTCAATCAAGTGGATATTGTTTTAAATTAAATATTCTTCGGAAATGTTTATTAAATGTACATGCATAAATTAAAAAAAATCATTTCCGAACCGTAGATAATTACTGTCAAAGTATAACTTTCCATTCAAAAATCTTGATCTTGAAATATTAAAAATTTCCCAAATGCTGTATCCTAATCCGACCATCCGTTCAACCCGTGAACACGTGCTAGTCTTGTCGAGTCTCGCTCATCTAGTTGGCACGAGCGGCACCAAAACACGTGATCGCTTCCATTTTTTTTTTTTTATAAATATTTTTCCTAGTCACTGATTTTTTTCCCCTTCTTTTCTCCATCGGCGCATTGACTATATTTACCTTTTCAGTTCGGAAAAGTTTGCCGGTGTAATTGAAGTCGTTCTTTTGGAAGAAGAGAGTCGCGTCGCCTCGCGCGTGCAGTGGGGCATCTTTCCGACTTAATTAGGCCGATTACGTCACTCCAACGCCCATCTTCCCCCCTCCCCCTTCTCCTCACCCTCTTCCCCTTATACACGTGCAGTCAGGGGCGAAATGACTACCAAGGGCCCAGGCGAGAGCTAACTCGATGGACTCTTATCTTGACTAAAATAAGGTACTTTTCTTAAGTAAAATTGGATTTTATTGGATTGGATTGTATAAAAAGTTGCACAGAATTCAATTATTTTATATTATACACACGTGTATAACGCAAATAATATGTAATGAGAAAATGTATATGTAATGTGTTAAAAAATGTTACACCTATAGGTAAGAAAAAAGCGCGCGTATAACCGTGATTTAAAAAAAAAAAAGTAACACCTATTTTAAAGGAAAGAGCGCTTGCAGCGCCGCGATTAAAAAAAAATACATTTTTGAAAGGATAGAGCGCGCGCAATGCCGCGATTAAAAAAAATGTAACACCTACAAAATAATTAGCAAACAAACATTTGACGTAAACGGTAGTAAAATCCACAGTATGTATTCGTTCATCGTTGACTCGTCTCTGTTCGATTAATATTAATGTACAAAGTACGTCTCAATCTTATCTTATTTTTTAAATGTTGTCTTCATACGCGTACATACTGTGGATTGTAACACCTATAGTTTGGGAATTAATGATAACTTGACGGGACGGGGGGGTGGGGGGCCATTAGGAGGTTGTTCCAGTCGTGAATCCTCGCGCTCCCGACCGGGCCAGTCCGCCCCCCTGCACGTGCAGTAGAGAAACTAGCGGAGCGCGCGCGCCAATTTTCCACCTTAAAACGTGGCGGTTCCTGTGTCTCATCAAATCCTCACGTGCCTTGAACCGCGCGCGATTCAACTTTTTCCTCTTCGCCAGATTCTCTTGCCGCTTTTCTATCGATTCCATTGTTTGCTGTTCTAGAGAGTTAATTAATGTCGACGTGTATGTGTGT